>JACBKR010000901.1:0-61107 GCA_014218235.1 Colocasia esculenta
GGTTCATGCTCGTGGATGTTCCGATCAATGAGGAGGCCATTTTTGCTGTGGAGTTCGTCCCATAACTTCTGGTTCAGAGTTGAGGAAAGGAGGACGAGGAAGAAGATAGGAGGGTCCTTGTGGACTTCCAAGAGCTATTTTTTTTGGTGATCCACTGGCTTCTTAACGTCGACATATTTGGTTGTCTGTGTACTGTTAAGGCAGCATGTGTGGACACTATGTAGATGACGCATCTTGTTGACACTAACTGTACATGGGCAGCAGCGATGTGGATGTTAACCTCCCGGAATTTTAAAGCATTGTTTATCAATATGGCCATTATCTCCATCTTGTACTTCAAGTGTTTTGTAGATTTTTAAGCACAAGCGGCGCTTCAAATTCAGGAACACTCATGCGACGTGAGTGTACACAAGTATGTCTAACGTAGGATTAGTCACCAGAGGCGAATAACTTGGCGGACCGTGTACCCAGAGTTACCCTTTACCAAAAACTATGACGGGTTTTCGATCTCTCAGTTATTCGTATGGCCTTAGAATTTTCCTCTGGTCTAACTTGCATTTTAGATAGGGAACCTGCACCGACATGCATTTAGGATTTCACTGCTAACATTCTCTTACTAACTTAAAACAACAAAAAAAAAGGAGATTTTTCCTCAATTACTCTGTGGCTCCCCAACTCAAGTGGCCCTACGGGTTAGCACCACCTTCTCGATTATCCAAGCTGAATATTGGGTCTTTGTTGCCCCCCTTCTCCACTTGTCCCACCGTGCATATCACAAGTAATCATTTTAGTCTTCTTGAGTCATGTGAACTTTCGCCAGTCATGAGCTTAATATGGACTTCCAGCTTTCCAAACATTGATTATAGTTATAATCTTTTGATAATCCTTTGAGAGCACAATCAAATCCTTGTCTTTACAACCCCCTAAATCTAGACAGACGTCGTAATTAGGTCAGCGGGACAAAAACGGACTCACGGTTGTGAGATTTCCTTGATTCAATCGTCTACTACAACTCCTTTGACTCAAACAACACCAGAAACTAGTCAAAGTCCTACACGACAATGCCAGGGACCCTACCGTTGGGTTGCAGTTGTAGTTACACGGGTAGATCACCCTCCTTCTTTCCCACATTTGTCTCTCAGACGATTCGTCACTTGTTTCTAGCCTAACTGATTCGTGTGGCTTGCTAGAATTCCTATCATCGGAGATGGCCATTCCGTCAAATCTTCACGTCCTTTGTTTACCGAGACACCAAACTTTCAGTCTGCTCTGCTCCCTTGCAAGATCGGATGTCTCGGAGGGGCATTTGTAGACACGAGATTTGGCCCATATCTGCGTGGCTCATGGCCCAATAAGGCCTAGTTTGACTGCTTGTTGACTTGCCTCGGATTCCATGTAGACGGCAACATCGACTGCCACTGACCTTTGGTTGGCGGCACAGGCCCTTGACATCGATTCCAGTTAGCATCCACCATGGTTGACGTTTGCATGGGGTTGGCGGCGGCATCGTTTGACATCAACTTGGTTTACTTGGTCTACCCAACTGCCCGAGATTCCAGCCCACTAAGCACCCTCTCCTCGGCCATGCAGTGCATGGGGCCGTTCCCAACTGGAAAATGGGCCACCTTGGCACCCCTTGATCCAGTAAAAGTCCTACTTGGCCCCCTCTCATTGGTTCACGCCCTAACACATGGATTGCCACATGTTTAAGTGTGTTTTCTCACACTTGAGCATCCAGGGCTTCCTAGATCCGACCCCACTGCCTATATAGGTCACTCCTTCGCCTTCTAAGTGGAGGGGGAGAGGCTGGACGAGCTAGTGCATGTTGCCTTGAGAGAAGAGAGAGAAAAGTGATTTAAGAGCTTCCACCTTTATATTCTCTCATTCTCACAACCCTTGGAGCGTCTAGGAGGCTTCATCATGAGCTGGAGGAGCCCACAAAGGAGTCAAACAAGCTGCTACACGAGGATCATCTCCCTCTTCTTCCTCTCATTCCCTTCCTTCTCTCTCTAGATTTGCATACTACACACACTCACACTCACACTCTAGGCACGTAGTGCACCTCCTAACACACCCAAAAGGGGTTTTCCAACCAAAAAACGGAGAGAAGAAGGGTGGTCATAGCACTTGGCCACCCCTCTTCTCAAGCCCGCAACCGGTATGGGGCTCTCCTTTTGGGCCTTCCCTTTTCATTTTCGACGTTTAGTACACTACATTTAGGTCTAATAGAGGTTCTCTTTGTTTCAGAACACCCAAACAAGACCGTGGAGCTTCTTCTCTTTGGTCGGCCGAAGAGAGGAAAGTTGGGATCCCATCGTCCACCACAGCACGAGGCATGTCACCGGCGCGATCATACTACCTCCTTGGGCACAGGTAAGGCCCTGGTGATCACATCCTGCTCATTACCTTGTTGGTTTTCTTCTTTCTCTCTTTGGTCAACTTGGTCAAACTGGGGTCAAAGAAGTCAACCAGCCATCATCCAACGCCAACGAGGGATCAACAATGTTCGGGAAGCTCCGGAGGTGGCAAGTGCTCGTGGGGGCACAGAACAGAGCGTCCACAGCACCACTGGGTGATTGATGCTGCCACCGCATCGGCCTGCTCACGCTAGTGGGTCGCCTGGCCGGTGGCGGTCCTCAGCTCTGTCACCTATGTCAAAGCATGTCAGTGCTAAATCTAAATCAAATTGAGATCAGGTCAATGTTACACTTACTCTCTCCTGCAGTGTCATCTCCGCCTCCTCGGCCTACCTCAACGTGCTGGCCATTCGGTCTTCAAGATCCAACTAGGAAGTGTCTGCTGCTGCCTGAGATGAGGATGCACAGGCCTGTGTCATCCTCACCTTCGCCAACTCCGCACGCTGCACATAGAACACTTGTCATGTAACACCCCGAAAATTTAGTGATTTAAAAATTTTGGAATAAAGGAGAATAAATTAAGTAAACATATTGGAGAGACTTCCAACACCATGTGTTAATGACCCATTAACAAGATTGGGCCAATGGAGCACATTTGGCCCAAGGATATAAATAAACTAGGACAGGAAATTACCCAGAAATTCGTGTATATAATTATGCCATAATTAGAGAGGGCAAGTTAGAGTTAAAATTAAGGTAGTAGTCATGTAAGGTAATCCAAAACCGGACCCAACTCTAAGAAGTGGTTTCCTAAACCTTTGCTACCTCTTTTGGGTGAGAGAATCCCATATTTCGTGTAGAAAGTGGGAAACAGAACTCGCAGCCCCTTCCTAGTCCCGTTAGGACTCATAACTACACCCTAAAACTATAAGAACTCATCCCTAAACTCTTTGGAAAGGTTTAGCAATAAGTTGGGGTCGAGAGTAGCAAGTTTGGAGCGCTGGGGAAGTGGAGAACGGCTGGGGAAAATCGTGGTCTTCCTCAACTTCGCTCTGCATCAACCCAGAAATCTGCAGAGAGTTCTTAGCGTCCAAAGTAGGTGTCCTCGGGCCAAGATTAAAGAAAACAAACACCATCATGTAGTTCTTTGAGTCTAGGTTCATTTGCACTTGGTTTGACTAGTTTTCATGGAGTATACATTGTGTATTCGTGGTTTTCCCGAAGTCTCGCATAGTTAGGGCTTTTCCCGTTCTTCTTATTATGTACATGATTTGACACCGAATTAGACTAAACTTACTTCATGAAAGTTCTTCTACTTGTAGTCATGATCATCTTTTATGTTGGACATTTTTCCAAACGCCTTTAGTTAGAGAGTTATAGGCATGGCAAGAGAGTCACTGCATGATACTGCGATTTCGGGCTGCACTTAGCTTTATGTTCCTCATATGTTTTCTTGGGATTCAAGACCGAATTAGATCAAATCTGCAACATAAACGTTCTTCTACTAGTTGTCCTCGTCATCTTTCGTGTTGAACGTTTTGTCTAAATGTCATTCATTAGAGAGTTATAAGCGGGATAAGTAAACCGCTGCATGAGATGTGTTTTTGGGTTACACTTGACCTATGGGTTTTGTTCTGGGAGGGCCTCTAGTGTCGACACTAACTGAGATAGTGTCGACACACTGTCCCAAAATAGGCCAAAAGGTGTTCTGGGAGGGCCTCTAGTGTCGACACTGCTTGAGCTAGTGTTGACACACTGTCCCAGATTGGCCAGAAGGTTTTCTGGGAGCTGTCTCTAGTGTCGACACTACCTGATCTAGTGTCGACACTACTTGACCTTTTTGCCTTGTATTTGAAGCACAGTGTCGACACTACCTGATCTAGTGTCGACACTACTTGATCATTTTGCCTTGTATTTGAAGCATTGTGTCGACACTACTTGATTTAGTGTCGTCGACACTACCCTTACAAAAATTGCATATTTTGGGTCTGATCATTTCATGATGTCTACTAGCATGTGCACGATGTTATATGGTATGCATGGACCTAAAATAAATCAACCATTGAAAAATAGTAATGATATGAATATGATTCTAATGTGTAATTGTGATTGATCTTATGTCCATTGGATTATCTTGCGATCTTGCTTATTGTCCATTGATAAGATAAGAATATGATATGAATGTGGGGATGAATACATGTTAGTATGGACTTGCTAGTGGAGTTAATGTCATAATTTGCATATGAGTTTCAATAGTTTTATGCTTTTCCGGTGTTCAAATAATCATTTGACAATTGCATACATGATAGGAAAGATCTGTAACTCGTCACTTACATATTTCCACGAATAGGCACACCCTTCTTGGGAAATTGAGAGCACATGTTCCGCATACGATCTGTCTTTAGAAACATCCTCATGACAAGACATAATGAGTTATGAAACATAAGATACGCTGTTATACGGCCTTTGTTTTGTTGAGCTGTTTGTCATACTTTGACTCTATGAATGATCACGTTCCTTTTACTATGAGCTTGTCATTGAAACTATGTGGCCATAATATGAATATGTTGTTCGGCACAACGTGGGACTTCGGTCCATTTGACCAATGCCTGTGCAATAAGGGCCCTGTCTAGTCCTGGGGAGGAGCACCCCAATATACTTATTAACCGCGGGAGTATGGACTTGTGGTTCGTGGCATGGCACTGATACGATATGCAAGATTTGTGAGAATGTGCCTTTGTTTGATATGATAAGTTTGATTTGATCTGATATGATAAGATTTGATATGATACGTTTGATCATGTGAACGCATGATATCTGCCTGAATATGGCCAATCTCTTTTGATACGATTCTACTCTTGAAATATCTGTTCATTGTATATGCAACTAAATTTGATCTGATATGTTATCCGTTCTATTCTGCTATTCAATTGTTAGTATTGCATATATTGTCATCATATTCATGTGCATATCTGCCTATTTAAAATGTTAATCATGTATATTAGTGCCCGCACAATATTGAGATGTAAATCCTACTGAGCTAGTTCACTCACCCTATATCCCGCCCTTTTCAGGATGTGATGAAGAACCAGTGGAGTCCGATGGGGCAGGGCAAGAGTGATCAGCACCCGCCATATGAGTAGATGCCAGTTTAGAAATAGACAATTGAGTAGTTGATGTATTAGAGAACATTTTATTTGAATAATGAACCATGTTCAGTGAGTTCTTCTTATGCAAGGTTGTAACTAGTTGAATGGAACGGAATAATTATACTTTTGGTGTCCATATTGTAGTCTCGAATGTGTTATTATATTCAATTGTGACTCTGCGCTATTCACTGTGATACATCTGTTTGTATCGTTCACGCCCCCGGTATTTATTCCGCTGCTAAATATCGGGGGTGTGACAGTTGGTATCAGAGCCTTAAAGTTTAGGTCCAAGGGAATAAGAACATAGAATGGAACTAGATCACACGAGAAAAAATGTGTCGTACCTAATGTGAGCTTGGGTAGAACCATGGGAATAGAAGTCACATGTGATATATATTTAAATAATTGACTTATATTATTATCTTGAAGGTACTTATTACCTTAATGGCTGCTGAACGTGCCCAGGCTAGGGACAGCAACGAACAATACAGAACTTGAGTCAGGCTATCCTACAAGCCACCCAGGGTGGAGGTAACCGCAGAGCCGGTGATCTCCATTGGAAATTTTGGAATATGGATCCGCCTAGGTTTGAAGGAGTACTGACCCAGATGTTGCTGAACACTGGGTTAAGGAAATTGAAAGGATATTCAGGGTCATGCAATGCACAGACCAGAACAAAGTACTACTGGCGACTTTCCAATTGGAAAAGGATGCCAGGGCATGGTGGGAGTCGGTAGAAGCAACATTGAATTGCCAGCAACTAATATGGGCTCAGTTCATTGAGCAATTCAACACCAAGTACTTTTCTGAGAGGGTCCAGTAACGGAAAGCAGCCGAACTTGCGGCTTTGAAGCAGAGAGGACTCAATGTGGCTGAGTATGTGCCCCAATTCTCTCGTCTGTCCCGATATGATGTTCACTTAATTGGGACAAAAAGGATGAAGGCAAAACACTTTCTGAATGGCCTGAGGCCCCAGTTCATCACTCAACTGGCACCAATGGACATTCAACCTATGCTGACATGGTAAAGAAGGCTCAGTTACTAGAAGATACCATGGAGACTGCTGAAAGAATTATGGGAAGACCCACGAAAAGGGAGCAAGTGTCTTCTACAAGAAGGTATCAGCCGGCCATTGGGAAGAAAAGGCCAAGTGGCGGGGTGAATGAACCAGCTGATAAAAAGACAAAGGAGATAGGTAAAAAGATAGTGGTGACGACAGGGAGAAAAGGTGCAAACATTGTGACAAAGCTAATCACCAGTCTGAACAATGCTGGAGAGCACAAGGGAGATGTCTGCGCTGTGGTAGTCGTGACCATAGGATCTCGGACTGCCCAATATGAAGAACAAACCCCTCAGGATAAGCGTCTGAATGGACAGAAGAGGCAAGGCCGATTGCAAGCTATTCAGTAACCGATGCTGCTGAAGAAGGAGGTATCGTGGAAGGTACACTCACTATTCTTTCCCGACCCACATATGTTCTCTTTGATACGGGAGCAGCGCATTCCTTTATATCTCAAACATTTGTTGATACCCTACCTGTGAAACCCGTCCCAATGAAATCCGAATAGTTGTGTCAACCCCGATTGGTCCTGGCACCAATCTTATAAACCATATACCCTAGTGAAGTGTTGTTTGAAACTCAAAACCTACCAGCAAATTTAATATGTACGGATATGGAGGGGTATGATGTGATACTGGGAGCAGACTGGTTGTCTGAACATGGGGCTAGTATCAACTGCAGGAGAAGTCGGGTAACCTTTAGCCATTACCCAAAACTAGTGTTCACAGGGGATAGAAACCGCAGGAGATTGTCACTTATCTCTGAACTACAAGCCAAAAGGATGATGAGGAAAGGTTGTATGGCCTTTCTTGCTGCTGTTGTCATCACAAGGAAGGAAGTCAAAGTTGTGGACATCCATGTTGTCAGCGAATACACTGATGTTTTGCCCGAAGACTTGCCAGGAATTCCTCTTGAGTGAGAGGTCGATTTTACCATTGAGTTGGTTCCTGGAGCAGCACCAGTATCTAGGGCACCATATAGAATGTCCCCTGCAGAACTGATGGAATTAAAAGAGCAACTGATGGAACTGTTAGAGAAGGGTTTCATCTGATCAAGTACATCGCCATGGGGTGAACCTGTCCTCTTCGTCAAGAAGAAAGATGGGTCGATGAGGCTATGTATAGATTACAGACAACTAAATCAGTTAACCATCAAGAACAAATACCCTCTGCCAAGGATTGATGAGTTGTTTGACCAATTATCTGAAGCTAGATACTTCTCTAAAATAGATCTCAGATCTGGTTATCATCAATTGAGGATCAAAGGAGAAGACATTCACAAGACAGCCTTCTGAAGCAGGTATGGGCATTATGAATTCATTGTTATGCATTTTGGACTAACGAATGCCCCTGCAGTTTTTATGCAGTTGATGAATAGCATTTATCGCCCATATCTTGATAAATTGGTGGTGGTATTCATCGATGATATATTGATTATTCCAAGACAAAGGAAGAGCATGAGAGCATTTGAGGATTTCATTACAGATTTTAAGGGAGAATAAATTATATGCCAAGCTAAGTAAATGTGAATTTTGGTTTGAGGAGGTATCCTTTTTAGGGCATGTGGTAACCAAGGATGTATCGCTGTTGATCCATCAAAGGTTGAGGCCGTACTGAAATGGGAAAGACCGAGAAGCGTCACAAAGATCAGGAGCTTTCTCAGATTAGCAGGATATTATCGAAGGTTTATAAAGGATTTCTCAAAGATTGCAGTGCCATTAACCAAGCTGACCCGGAAGGAAAATCCATTTGTGTAGACCGATGAATATGAAGAAGCTTTAACAACTTGAAGAAGTGTCTGACTACTGCTCCTGTCCTCGCCTTACCCACTGCAGAGGGAGGATTTGAAATTTATTCAGATGCTTCTGGAACAGGTCTGGATGCGTCTTAATGCAACAGCGGAAAGTAATAGCTTATGCCTCAAACAATTGAAGATCCACGAAGTGAACTACCCAGTTCATGACCTGGAGTTAGCAGCTATAGTATTCGCCTTGAGAGTTGGAGGCATTATATCTATGGTGAGAAATTTAAAGTCTTTTTGACCTCAGAGTTTGAAATACTTATTCTCACAGAAGAGCTTAACATGAAACAAAGAAGGTGGTTAGAGTACCTTACGGACTTTGACTTTTCCATTCAATATCACCCTGGGAAAGCCAATGTAGTGGCAGACGGTCTAAGTAGACAACTAGGAGCTATGCTAGCTAGTATGATGTTGGGCGAATGGAAGTTACTGGAGCAATTTGCAAGCTTGAACTTAGACATGGGAAAGAAGGAGAACATAAATGATTTCCAATCTCCAGATACAATGCGATCTACTGACCGAAATCAAGGAGAAATAGGGAGAGGATCCATTCTTAGTTGAGATCAGGGAGAAGCTAGAACAAAGACCTGACTTTACTCTATCAGCTGAGGGAAGATTACTATTATGAGGTAGAACATGTGTCCCTGATCATGGAGAACTCAAGAAGAGGTTATTAAATGAAGCTCACCAGTCCAAGTACACGATTCATCCGGATCAACAAACATGTACCAAGACTGAAAAGGTCATATTGGTGGCCAAACATGAAGAGGGATGTGGCCGATCATGTGTCATATGTTTAACATGTATGAAAGTCAAGGCCGAGCATTTTCCGTACAGCTGGTGAACTGCTACCACTAGAAATCCAAGAATGGAAATGGGATAGCATTGTTATGGACTTTATCATGGGATTGCCCCAGACTAGAGGTGGTATGGATGCAATTTGGATAATAGTGATCGATTGACTAAGTCGGCTCACTTCTTGCCGATTAAGAGTACCTAGTCAGTGGATGTATTGTTGCACTATATGTTTTGGGAAGTAGTCAGATTGCATGGGGTTCCATCTAACATAATATCAGATCGGGACCTTAGATTTACTTCACACTTCTGGAAGGGTTTACAAGCAGCAATGGTACTAAGCTGAACTTTAGCACTGCTTTCCATCCTCAGACCGATGGACAAACCGAAAGGACCAATCAATTGTGGAAGATATGCTTTGTGCTCTGGTGCAAGATTTTAGAGGTCGATGGGATGATCAGTTGTACCTGATGGAGTTTGCATATAACAACAGCTATCAAGCAAATATCAAGATGGCACCGTTTGAAGCCTTGTATGGCAGGAGTTGCAGATCACCCCTTTGTTGGGAAGAGGTTGGGGAGAACCAATGTGTTGGACCCGACTTAATTGAGGCGACTGTCAGGAAGGTTCAGATTGTCAGGGAACGTCTGAAGATAGCACAGTTTAGGCAGAAGAGTTATGCAGACAAGAGAAGAGAGAGCTAGAATTTCAGGTTGGCGAACATGTTTTCTTGAAGGTCTCACCTTCAAGGGGAATACAAAGATTTGGGATCAAGTAAAGTTGAGTCCCAGATTCATCGGCCATTTGAAATTCTGGAAAGGATTTGTCAGGTGTCGTACAGACTTGCACTACCTCCACAGCTGGCGAACGTACACAACGTGTTCCACATATCCATGCTGAGGAAGTACTATTCAATGCCGACCATGTAATCAACCATAGGACTTGGAGATTCGGGAGGACTGACTTATGAAGAGAAGCCGATCAAACTGTTAGATCGAAGATTCAACGACTCAGGAATCGTACCATACCTATGGTGAAGGTCCAATGGAGTCGAGACAGAGTTACTAATGCTACCTGGGAAACAGAGGAAAGAATGAAGAAAAACCACCCAAACTATTCTGAGGTACGAACTACGCCATTATGTGTAAATTTGGGGACCAAATTATTTAAGTGGGGGAGGATGTAACACCCCGAAAATTTAGTGATTTAAAAATTTTGGAATAAAGGAGAATAAATTAAGTAAACATATTGGAGAGACTTCCAACACCATGTTTAATGACCCATTAACAAGATTGGGCAATGGAGCACATTTGGCCCAAGGATATAATTAAACTAGGACATGAAATTACCCAGAAATTCGTGTATGTAATTATGACATATTTAGAGAGGGCACGTTAGGGTTAAAATTAAGGTAGTAATCATGTAAGGTAAGCCAAAACCGACCCAACTCTAAGAGATGATTTCCTAAACCTTTGCTACCTCTTTTGGGTGAGAGAATCCCAGATTTTTTGGAAAGTGGGAACAGACTCGCAGCCCCTTTCCTAGTCCCGTTAGGACTCATAACTACACCATAAAACTATAGAACTCGTCCCTAAACTCTTGGGGAAGGTTTAACAACAAGTTGGGGTCGAGAGTAGCAAGTTTGGAGCGCTGGGGAAGTGGAGAACGGCTGGGGAAAACGTGGTCTTCCTCAACTTCGCTCTGCATCAACCAGAAATCTGCAGAGAGGTCTTAGCATCCAAAGGTAGGTGTTCTCGGGCCAAGATTAAAGAAAACCAACACCATCATAGAGTTCATTGAGTCTAGGTTCATTTTCACTTGGTTTGACTAGTTTTCATGGAGTATACATTGTGTATTCGTGGTTTTCCTGAAGTCTCGTACAGTTAGGGCTTTTCCTGTTCTTCTTTTTATGCATGCGATTGACCCGAATTTGACTAAACATCCTTCATGAAAGTTCTTCTTCTTATAGTCACGATCATCTTTTATGTTGGACATTTTGTCTAAAACACTTTCATTAGAGTGTTATAAGCATGGTAAGAGAGTCGCTGCATGATACTGCGATTTTGGGCTGCACTTAGATTTATGTTTATCATATGTTTTCTCAGGATTCAGACCGAATTAGATCAAATCCGCAACATAAACATTCTTCTACTAGTTGTCCTCGTCATCTTTCGTGTTGAACATTTTGTCTAAATGTCATTCATTAGAGTTTAAGCGGGATAAGTAAACCGCTGCATGAGATTTGTTTTTGGGTTACACTTGACCTATGGGTTTTGTTCTCGGAGGGCCTCTAGTGTCGACACTAACTGAGATAGTGTCGACACACTGTCCCAAATAGGCCCAAAGGTGTTCTGGGAAGCCTCTAGTGTCGACACACTGCTTGAGCTAGTGTTGACACACTGTCCCAGATTGGCCAGAAGGTTTTCTGGGAGCTGTCTCTAGTGTCGACACTACCTGATCTAGTGTCGACACTACTTGACCTTTTTGCCTTGTATTTGAAGCACTGTGTCGACACTACCTGATCTAGTGTCGACACTACTTGATCATTTTGCCTTGTATTTGAAGCATTGTGTCGACACTACTTGATTTAGTGTCGTCGACACTACCCTTACAAAAATTGCATATTTTGGGTCTGATCATTTCATGATGTCTACTAGCATGTGCACGATGTTATATGGTATGCATGGACCTAAAATAAATCAACCCATTGAAAAATAGTAATGATATGAATATGATTCTAATGTGTAATTGTGATTGATCTTATGTTCATTGGATTATCTTGCGATCTTGCTTATTGTCCTTGATAAGATAGAATATGATATGAATGTGGGGATGAATACATGTTAGTATGGACTTGCTAGTGGAGTTAATGTCATATTTGCATGAGTTTCATAGTTTTATGTTTTCCGGTGTTCAAATAATCATTTGACAATTGCATACATGATAGGAAAGATCCGTAACTCGTCACTTACATATTTGACGACGAATAGGCACACCCTTCTTGGGAAATTGAGAACACATGTCCGCATACGTCTGTCTTTAGAAACATCCTCATGACAAGACATTAATGAGTTATGAAACATAAGATACACTGTTATACGGCCTTTGTTCTCTTGAGTTGTTCGTCATACTTGACTCTATGAATGATCACGTTCCTTTAACTATGAGCTTGTCATTGAAACTCTGTGGCCATAATATGAATATGTTTGTTCGGCACAACGTGGGACTTCGTCCATTTGACCATGCCTGTGCAATAAGGGCCCTGTCTAGTCCTGAGGAGGAGCACCCCAATATACTTATTAACCGCGAGAGTATGGACTTGTGGTGCATGGCATGGCACTGATACGATATGCAAGATTTGTGAGAATGTGCCTTTATTTGATATGATAAGTTTGATTTGATCTGATATGATAAGATTTGATATGATACATTTGATCATGTGAACGCATGATATCTGTATGAATATGGCCATGTCTTTTGATACGATTCTACTCTTGAAATATCTGTTCATTGTATATGCAACTCGACATTTTGATTTGATATGATATCTGTTCATTCTATTCTCATAATCTGTTAGTATTGCATACATTGTCATCATATTCATGTGCATATCTGCCTTTTTAAAATGTTAATCATGTTATTAGTGCCCGCACAATATTGAGATGTAAATCCTACGAGCTAGTTCGCTCACCCCTATTATCCCCCCCTTTCAGGAAGTGATGAAGAACCAGTGGAGTCCGATGGGGCAGGGCAAGAGTGATGAGCACCCACCATATGAATAGATGACAGTTTAGAAATAGACAATTGAGTAGTTGATTGTATTAGAGAAACATTGTTATTTGAATAATGAACCCTGTTCAGTAAGTTCTTCGTTTGCAAGGTTGTAACTAGTTGAATGAACGGAATAAAGTATACTTTTGGTAACTATATTATAGTCTTGAATGTGTTATTATATTCAATTGTGACTCTGCGCTATTCACTGTGATACGTTTGTTTGTATCGTTCACGCCCCCGGTATTTATTCCGCTGCTAATATCGTGGCGTGACATGTCAACTCCTCAATAAGCTAAAATCTGGTAAATTACTGAAGTCTGAGTAGGTACTTACCAGCTGCGTCCTAGTCCTGCACGGCATAGTGCAACAGGGCTTGGAACGAGGCAATCTGCCCAGCCACGTCCACCTACAAATCATCAATTGTGTCAGTCACAATTCAATTATAACAAATCACAAGGTCTAAGTTTAGAAGTTTACCTGTCGTCTGGCGCCCCAGTAGACCCTCGCCTTATACTTCAAGGTGAGAGACTGCAAGTACGCATCGTCAGACCAGACTCGTCTACCTCGGTGCTCCCAGTCTGCTATCTGCTCGTGAGCCCACTCGCGCCAGTCAATGGTGTTGTGGAGTCCCCGGAAGCTCCGGCCAGGCCTAGGGGTCCTGCCTTAGCTGGGAAACTCCACAGCACTCTGATGAAGGCTGAGTGACCTCTAAGTCAGATGCAAGTGGAGAGGTAGCACGAGGTTGAGAGCGTGGACCCTCGTCGCCCTACCGGAGTAGGGGCGGGCCTGCTCCAACCAAGGCTATTCCTCATCTCCCTCCTCTAGATATGGTTGCCACACCACCTACACATCAGAGCACATCTAATCAGTAACTAAGCACTTAAAAGAAATCAATTGGAGTTTAAGGGGCGTAGAACTTACATCTAGTTGTGGGTACCATCAATCGTGTGACGCCCTCGTTACACCGGTACGGTCATACCGACCCATGTCGATATAGCGAGAGTCCTCACATTGGGACATTTACCCAACGATACAAACAGCTGAGATACACGCGAATATACATACAGAGTAGCGGAAGTAAAAGAGAACTATCTCCATTCATTCATCATCCACATTAAACATACATGCAGTTTACAATTTGCAAAAAGGAACTAAAATTCACATGATTTAATTTGCTGAAATAGAATACAAAATGTCCACATATTACATTCTTTTCATGATTTCTAATACAATGTCCAAGTACATACTAAGAAGTACACACAACACAAGGATCTCAAAGTAACTAGTCTCCACGCTCGGAGTCCGTCTCTGCTGCCTCCTCCAACGGTGTCGTGTCACCAACTACACCTGTACGCCGAAGCAAGGAGTGAGTCCAGGGACTCAGCAAGTAACACTATACATGATATACACGTACAAGTCCTAGTGGTTTCTACAAGCACATACAATTAGCAACACATAGCATGCTAGTCCATTTAAGTTTTCAACCTATCATGAAGGTTCTACAATTTTATACATAACGCATGCTTTCAGATTTCAAAATATAACATTCACCTATCACATGGTCTCTAATCCATTCACTTATGAACTTTAACCTTATAAAGAACCAAACATGAGAGTTATCACATGGACAATTTACATACATGAACGGAGAACATAATTAGCATGGATTCCACATGTTCTTAAGTACATACATAACTTTTTCACATGCTTTAGGTTGCTGATTTCACATGGTTAAAGACTATAAACCTACACATGAGAGCTACAATGTGCTTAAACATAATCTATGAACAATCCATCATGCCATCTTGCACATATATTATTTGTTCCTATCATGGGTTCTAAACACTTTGCACACATAAACACAAGAAGGATAACATGCATTTCTGAATTCACATGGTTTCAGATTTAGCCTCACATGGTTTCAATAACACATTGCACATCTAGATTTTCACATTTTCCTTTTTCACAATTTCCTCTTTTCACATGGTTACACTTTACACATACACATTCACATGTCACTTACACATTTACACATGGTCACATACACTTTACACATTACACTTTACACATATTTTAGTGCCGTGACACATAGTCCAAACCACCAAAGAAGGACACATTCACATCACATAACACATAGGCACCATCTAGGCAATGCAATGGTGACTCTTGGACTGCGCAGACCGGGAGAACAAGTCTCCACCCTAACCAGTGGTACTTGTCCACCTCCAGGATTTCCCCCTAATGCCCTTAGGGTCACTTAACACAATGAACTTTCTCAGGGGGACTTTTCCCTGATACAGCTCCACTGCCTTCTCGGAAGCAGTATCACATTGGCACAGTTACACTTTTACACATTTAACGTTTTACACATGGTTTTACACTTGGCACTCTTCATTTCATTCACACTTTCTTACTCACATGAACACCTCTGTTTTCCTAACATGGTACTACAGAGTTTTCAAGTTTAACATAGTAGTAAACACACCAATCATGCTGGTTTAAACAAAATAAAATCACATTACTATCATATGTACGAATTATTCACAATTCACATGAAAACACATAACTTTTTATTTACTGTTCCAAATAACCTGAAATTTTAACCACATGCTGTTTTCAGGTTCAAAATCATACCCTCAATTTTTCAGATTTTTCTGAGCTAAATAGGATTTACAGAAAATCAAACACCTAATTAGCATATTATTCACAACTTTACTAACATGGGTCTAACACATTTGAAATTCACCCACTTACTGTTTTGCACAGAAAACACAAATGCATGATTTCAGAATACAACATCATCCTAATTCATACATCTATAAATCCGTTACCACAACCATTCTTTCATGCTTTCATTTTACCGAATCGAACTTTCTAGCAATTCCACAAGTATGCATGATTACAAAAATTCAGAACATACATACATGTCCCACAATATTTCATGAATAGACTGAAAACAAGACATTTAACTAATCCTAATCATGGAACATTAATTTGCAAGAATTATCTACAAGTTATGCCCACAAGTTTAAAGACACCATCTTCCACATTCACCAACACACCACATTCATTCACAACCACAATGCACAAAATACATAGCTTATAGGAATACCATATATCCTCATCACGGAAATCATAACGAAATTAACGTATAAGAGGGACAGAACAGCTCACTGTTCTGTCCTGAAGAACTAGACGGCGGTCTCTGGCCGCTGACTCAGAGTCAGCGGCAGGTCGATGGACGCCAAGCTCATCACAGGCGTCCAGGGACCTTGCCGTTTACTCAGGTCTGTGCAGAAACACAGACCCGAGCTCTGAAAATGGGTGAAATGGAGGGTCTAGGACTCGAGGGAAATTCCATAAAAATTATAAAAACCTCCTAGACTCATACGGGGATACCATAGATAGGTCACTTGCCTTTCAAAATTCTTCTAAGGGATTTAGAGGCTGGTGAAGACCTCCTTGGGCAGTCCAAGAAGTTGCAGAAGCACCTCCAAGATCGCCTTCCTCCGGGCTTCTGGTTGATCTCCACGCCGAGGGGATGATGGGGAAGCCTTCCCCTTTGCTTCAGCTCCCTCCTTGATGCAGAAGATCTCCAAAACCAGCTTCAGGGTCGGATTTTAGGGGTTCAAACTGGGGTTTCTCACAGAGCTCTAGGGTTTTTCTTTCTCACCTCTCTCCTCTTGCAAGGGTGAAGGGAAGAATGGGGTGAGCCAATTCGGGTTCAGACCTAAAGAGGTCTTTCCCCCACTCACTAGGGTGATGGGACACCCTCAGAGCCGTTGGGGGACATCCCCCAATGGTTGCCATGCTTGTTTCAGAAGATAGCAGCTCTGCTGCGCATGCAGGCAGGAGAGAGAAGTTGGCGTCCATATCGCTGGACGCCGGAGTTAGTGTTGGCGTCCAGGGCTGGACGCTGACACCACCTCAACGGCCGGGGATTGACGCCAATAGGGCCTTCGGCCAGAACCCTAATTATGCAGAAAACCATGCATACCAAGCTTCTATACATGCAATATGTACATGGTATTATATTCACACTATCATCATGCAATACATACATTATTTACGTTTAATATAAACACATGTACACGTATTTATACTATTTTAATATCCACGTAAAATACGTATACATACTCAACACAATATACACACATAAATACGAAAAATACGACGGAAATTCGAGGGTCTTACACCCTCTCCCCCTTAAAGAAACTTCGTCCTCGAAGTTAGAATGACACTACTCAAACAAAAGGGATACTTCTTCTTCATCGCATCCTCAAGCTCCCACGTAGCCTCCTCACGCGAGAAGTTCCGCCATAGAACTTTCACCGACGCGATACTCTTGTTCCGGAGATGCTGAACCTTCCGGTCAAGAATGGCTACTGGCTGCTCGACATACGAAAGATCTGGCTGGATCTCCACTGGCTCATGACTAATCACATGAGACGGATCTCGGACATACTTCCTGAGCATAGATACGTGGAATACCGGGTGAACGCTAGCCAAAGCTGGGGGTAAAGCTAGCTCGTACGCCACGTTGCCCAAACGTCTGAGAATCTCATATGGGCCAATGAACCTAGGGCTTAGCTTGCTATGCCTGCCAAATCTGACAACTCCACGAGTAGGCGATATCTTCAAGAAGACATGATCGCCAACCTCGAACTCCAAATCCTTTCTCCTGTTGTCGGCATAACTCTTCTGCCTATCCTGTGCCGCAACAAGCCTTTTCCTGATAAGCTGAATCTTATCCGAAGTTTCCTGAACCAACTCCGGTCCGATCAACTGCCTATCACCAGTCTCCTCCCAACATAAAGGAGATCTGCAGGGCCTACCATACAACGCCTCGAATGGAGCCATTCCAATACTAGCATGAAAGCTGTTGTTGTATGCGAACTCCACAAGAGGTAAATGACGCTCCCAATCATCCTTCCAATCCAGAACACACGCTCTCAACATATCCTCGAGCGTCTGGATAGTCCTCTCGGACTGTCCATCGGTCTGGGGATGAAACGCCGAACTGAGCTTAAGCTCCGAACCTAACGCATCCTGAAGACCTTCCACAATCTCGAAGTGAATCTCGGATCTCGATCCGAAATGATCGACTTCGGCACACCATGCAATCTAACGATACCGCTAACATACAATCTAGCTAAGCTCTCTACTGACTGCTTCTTCTTCATAGGTAAGAAATGAGCAGTCTTCGAGAATCTATCTACAACTACCCAAATCGAGTCATTGCCCCTTCTAGATCGAGGCAAACCCGATACGAAATCCATAGTGACAGCTTCCCACTTCCATACGGGGATATCCATCCTCTGCATAAGGCCGGATGGTCGCTGCCGCTCGGCTTTCACCTGCTGACATACTAGACATCTAGACACATAATCCGCAACATCCTTCTTCATGCCGGACCACCAAAATGATCTCTTCAGGTCTTGATACATCTTAGTGTTACCCGGATGAATAGAGAATCGCGATCTATGAGCCTCCGCTAACACATGCTCACGGACATCTACTACATCGGGGACACAAACGCGGTGCTGAAATCTAATCACACCGTCCTCATCACGAGCAATGCCCGCCTTACCCACTAACTCTAACAATCTAGGATCGGCTTTCTGCTGCTCAATCACCTCATCCAAGACTGAGGATCTAAGGGATAGCTGAGCTACAAAAGCCTGACACAACGATGGCTCTAACTCGGTCATAGAGCACGCTGCATCCTCCAACATCTTCCAATCCTGCTGGAGCGAAGACCTCTTCCTACTAAGAGCATCCGCTACGACGTTCGCCTTTCCAGGATGATACTGAAGGTCGAAGTCATAGTCCTTCAAGAACTCAATCCATCTTCTCTGCCTCAGGTTTAATTCCTTTTGGGAGAAAAGATACCTCAAGCTCTTGTGGTCGGTAAACACCTCAAATCTGACACCATAAAGATAGTGCCTCCAGATCTTTAGTGCATGAACCACAGCTGCTAGCTCTAAATCATGAGTCGGATAGTTCCTCTCATGCTCCTTCAACTGACGAGAAGCATAAGCTACTACCCTCTCTTGCTGCATGAGCACACAGCCTAAACCAATCCGAGATGCATCCGTATAAATGGCAAAGCCTTCTAGACCACTGGGCAATACCAATACCGGAGCAGAAGTAAGCTTAGCCTTCAATAGCTGAAAGCTGCGCTCACATGCCTCGGACCATACAAACTTCTCACCCTTTCTGGTCAGCTTTGTCATAGGGGCGGCGATGGATGAGAAACCTCAATGAATCGCCGATAGTAACCAGCTAACCCAAGGAAACTACGAATCTCCGAAGGAGTCTGGGAACACAATCCATAACTGCCTGGATCTTTGCTGGATCAACAGCTACACCAGCGCCGGAGATAACATGCCCGAGAAAGTGAACCTCGCGCAACCAGAACTCGCACTTGCTGTACTTCGCATACAGCTTGTGCTCACGGAGAACTCTAAGACTAACCTCAAATGCTGACGATGTGTGGCCTCATCCGGAGAATAGACCAACACGTCATCAATAAACACAACAACAAAGCTATCTAAATACGGACTAAACACCCGGTTCATGAGATCCATGAACGCTGCAGGGGCGTTGGTCAATCCGAAAGGAAGAACCAAAAACTCATAATGTCCATAACGGGTTCTAAATGCCGTCTTGGACACATCCTCACTCTTAATCCTCAACTGATGATAACCAGATCGCAAGTCAATCTTGGAAAAGACTGATGCCTCTCGCAACTAGTCAAACAGATCATCAATCCGAGGTAAGGGATACCTGTTCTTCACAGTCACCTGGTTTAGCTTCCTATAATCGATGCAACCGAAGTGACCCGTCTTTCTTCTTGACAAATAATATCGAGCAAATTCTTGCAATTGCTTCCTCAACTCGGCTAATTCTGCAGGGGCCATCCGATATGGGGCCTTCGAGATAGGAGAGGTGCCTGGAAGCAACTCTATAGTGAACTCTATCTCCCTATCCGTTGGCAATCCAGACAAGTCATCGGGAAAGACATCTGGAAAGTCCTGCACCACATCGATCTCTGCAAGAGTCAGTGACGAACCAACATCGGGTACTAGCATAACGCTGGCAAGAAATGCGTCACAACCCTTGTTCACCATACGCATCGCCTTCATGGCAGAGATGACTAACTTTCCCGCTAAGTTCTTTGGCAAGGGATGAGAGAACTCATCCTCACCAGGAATGCGGAAAACAATCTTCTTCCTACGACAATCCACTAACGCATAGTGCTCCTCTAGCCAATCCAGACCAAAGATACAATCATAGTCCTTCATCTTTAGCAAGAAGAAACACCCATCTAGGAATCTATCCTCAATGCACACAGGTAACGACGGAATGCACTTCCTAGTCGATACCGTGCCCGCAGGGTGTGCACAGACAAAGGGACCTCTAACTCCTCAGACTCTATGCCTGACTCTAGGGCTAACTGCCTAGCGAACCGCTCGGAAATGAACGAGTGAGTAGCACCCGTATCAAACAAAACCCGAGCGTGCACACCGAAAAGTAAAACTGTACCTTCGGTGACATGCTCCGCCTGCTCGGCGTCCTCACGAGCTAAAGCAAACACTCGAGCTGGGGCTCGAGGCCTTCCTGGTCGTCCTGTAGCTGGGCGGCTGCCGCTACTGCTGGTACTGGCGCTCCTCGCTGAGCTTCCTGCTGAAGCCTCGGGCAATCCTTGATCTTGTGGTCGCTGCTCCCACACTTTAGGCATCTACCCGCTATTAACCAACACTCCGAACCTCCATGGGTCTTCCCACAATGGGGACACTCCTTCTTCGCACCGGGGGAACGTACAGAGGGTACCTGATAGTTGCTGACTGCCACTTGTTTCTGCGGTGTCTGGTACACCGTCTTCCTCTTGTCTTGCCGCTGGAAAGTCGCTGCCGGCCTCTTCTGCGAAGCCTTCTTCTCCTCTAGATACTGCTCCATTTCTCCCTCCTGTCTGCAGGCTGCGCTGAGGGCCTCGTCTAGCGTGCGGTGGTCGAACGCCACGAGCCTCGTCCTCAGGGATGGTTTGAGACCCATCACGAATTCTTGGTCTTCCTGCGCTCATCCTCTACTATGTGCGGTGCATATTTAGAGAGTTCAGAAAACCTTGCCTCGTATTCCAGGACGGTCATGATCCTTGCGTCAGGGAAAGGAATTCTTGCTCCATCTTGTCCTGGACGTGCTCTGGGACGAACTTGGCTCGGAAGAGCCTCACGAACGCGTCCCACGCCACATCTACTGCTCCGTCCTCGAGCGCGTACGCAGTAGGGAGGACCACCATACATCAGCTCTCTCCTGCAACACACCTTCATAAGCTCTAACTAACAAATAACAACCAACATTCAAGCATAAACGAAAGCATACCTGTAGCATGTAGGTGGCTAAGGTCACCTTGTCCTCGTCAGGACACCTGATAGCTCGGAAGATTTTCTCGATCTCCCTCATCCAGCTTTCTGCCAAAAGCGGATCACTCTCCCCCTTAAAAGAGGGTGGGGTCATCCTCTTGAATCGCTCCATGATGGAAGGTCCACCATGGTCCTGAGCTGGGGCCTGAGCCTGCTACATTAAACAACAAGCAATATACAATAAACACAATATCATACAATTCAAATAGCAGACTACTTAGTTGTTTATTATTTTACCTGGGCCTCCAACTGGGCCTGGAGTGCTGCCTGAGTGTGTGCCTGGGTCTGCATGGCTTGCACCAGACCTTGCATGAACACTCCATAATCCACTGGCGGTGGTGGGGGAAGCACAGGACCCTGTGGGGCGGGGCCTGCTGCTCCGCCCGCTCCTCACGCCTCTGCTCGTCGTCGCGAGCTGGCGCACCTCCACGTCGTCCACGGGAAGCCATGGCTGTAATAAAATTCAGCCACCATTAGAGCTAGGTTACTAAGTTTTCTAACCATTTTCTTATCTATTTTTCACTTCTTATTAGTGTTTTCTACACATGTGGACATACTTAGCATGCAATGGGGATGATGACTTAGTTATATTCATGTGTAATCTCAACCGGTCGCTCTGATACCAATCTCTGTGACGGCCCTCGTTACACCGGTACGGTCATACCGACCCACGTCGATATAGCGAGAGTCCTCACAGTGGGACATTTACCCAACGATACAAACAGCTGAGATACACGCGAATATACATAACAGAGTAGCGGAAGTAAAAGAGAACTATCTCCATTCATTCATCATCCACATTAACATACATGCAGTTTACAATTTGCAAAAAGGAACTAAAATTCACATGATTTAATTTGCTGAATAGAAAATACAAATGTCCACATATTACATTCTTTTCATGATAGTTCTAATACAATGTCCAAGTACATACTAAGAAGTACACACAATCACAAGGATTCAAAAGCTGGTAGTCTCCACGCTCGGAGTCCGTCTCACCGTCTCCTCCGAGGGTCGTGTCACCAACTACACCTGTACGCCGAAGCAAGGAGTGAGTCCAGGGACTCAGCAAGTACACTATACATGATATACACGTACAAGTCCTAGTGGTTTCTACAAGCACATACAATTAGCAACACATAGCATGCTAGTCCATTTAAGTTTTCAACCTATCATGAAGGTTCTACAATTTTATACATAACGCATGCTTTCAGATTTCAAAATATAACATTCACCTATCACATGGTCTCTAATCCATTCACTATGAACTTTAACCTTATAAAGAACCAAACATGAGAGTTATCACATGGACAACTTACATACATAACGGGGAACATAATTAGCATGGATTCCACATGTTCTTAAGTACATACATAACTTTTTCACATGCTTTAGGTTGCTGATTTCACATGGTCAAAGGCTATATTCAACACATGAGAGCTACACATTGCTTAAAAATAAATATGAACAATCCATCATGCCATCTTGCACACATATTCATTTGTTGTTCCCTATCATGGGTTCTAAACACTTTGCACACATAAACACAAGAAGGATAACATGTTTTCTGAATTCACATGGTTTCAGATTTAGCCTCACATGGTTTCAATAACACATTGCATCTAGATTTTCACATTTTCTTTTTTCACAATTTCCTCTTTTCACATGGTTACACTTTACACATACATACATCACATGTCACTTACACATTTACACATGGTCACATACACTTTACACATTACACTTTACACATATTTTAGTGCCGTGACACATAGTCCAAACCACCAAAGAAGGACACATTCACA
Organism: Colocasia esculenta; assembly: GCA_014218235.1. Lineage (NCBI taxonomy): Eukaryota > Viridiplantae > Streptophyta > Magnoliopsida > Alismatales > Araceae > Colocasia > Colocasia esculenta. Next base: position 23,167 of record JACBKR010000901.1, read on the forward strand.
TCACATAACACATAGGCACCATCTAGGCAATGCAATGGTGACTCTTGGACTGCGCAGACCGGGAGAACAAGTCTCCACCCTAACCAGTGGTACTTGTCCACCTCCAGGATTTCCCCCTAATGCCCTTAGGGTCACTTAACACAATGAACTTTCTCAGGGGGACTTTTCCCTGATACAGCTCCACTGCCTTCTCGGAAGCAGTATCACATTGGCACAGTTTACACTTACACATTTAACGTTTTACACATGGTTTTACACTTGGCACTCTTCATTTCATTCACACTTTCTTACTCACATGAACACCTCTGTTTCCTAACATGGTACTACAGAGTTTTCAAGTTTCAACATGTAGTAAACACACCAATCATGCTGGTTTAAACAAAAAAATCACATTACTATCATATGTACGAATTATTCACAATTCACATGAAAACACATAACTTTTATTTACTGTTCCAAATAACCTGAAATTTTAACCACATGCTGTTTTCAGGTTCAAAATCATACCCTCAATTTTTCAGATTTTTCTGAGCTAAATAGGATTTACAGAAAATCAAACACCTAATTAGCATATATTCACAACTTATACTAACATGGGTCTAACACATTTGAAATTCACCCACTTACTGTTTTGCACAGAAAACACAAATGCATGATTTCAGAATACAACATCATCCTAATTCATACATCTATAAATCCGTTACCACAACCATTCTTTCATGCTTTCATTTTACCGAATCGAACTTTCTAGCAATTCCACAAGTATGCATGAATTACAAAAATTCAGAACATACATACATGTCCCACAATTTTCATGAATAGACTGAAAACAAGACATTTAACTAATCCTAATCATGGAACATTAATTTGCAAGAATTATCTACAAGTTATGCCCACAAGTTTAAAGACACCAATCTTCCACATTCACCAACACACACATTCATTCACAACCACAATGCACAAAATACATAGCTTATAGGAATACCATATATCCTCATCACGGAAATCATAACGAAATTAACGTTAAGAGGGACAGAACAGCTCACTGTTCTGTCCTGAAGAACTAGACGGCGGTCTCTGGCCGCTGACTCAGAGTCAGCGGCAGGGTCGATGGACGCCAAGCTCATCACAGGCGTCCAGGGACCTTGCCGTTTACTCAGGTCTGTGCAGAAACACAGACCCGAGCTCTGAAATTGGGTGAAATGGAGGGTCTAGGACTCGAGGGAAATTCCATAAAAATTATAAAAACCTCCTAGACTCATACGGGGATACCATAGATAGGTCACTTGCCTTTCAAAAATTCTTCTAGGGGATTTAGAGGCTTGGTGAAGACCTCCTTGGGCAGTCCCAAGAAGTTGCAGAAGCACCTCCAAGATCGCCTTCCTCCGGGCTTCTGGTTGATCTCCACGCCGAGGGGATGATGGGGAAGCCTTCCCCTTTGCTTCAGCTCCCTCCTTGATGCAGAAGATCTCCAAAACCAGCTTCAAGGGGTCGGATTTTAGGGGTTCAAACTGGGTTTTTCTCACAGAGCTCTAGGGTTTTTCTTCTCACTCTCCTCCTGAATGCTGGGGAAGGGAAAGAGGCCCGTCCCTCCAAAGCACCCCTCCCCAGACCTAGGGAGGTGGAGACAAGTCCAGACTTGGAAAAAGAACCCCAGTTGGTTCACTGTATAGGCAGAAAGAAGTAATTAAAGTAAATGGGCAAGAGAAGAGGAGTGTACCTGAAGGAAAGGGAAGAAGGCTGATGGACGTCTGCGGTCGGAGGAGCCCAGGCTGTCGAACGATTTTTTGCGCCAGAAGAGCAAGCTCCCACGCATAGTCCCAACCTTGTCTAGGTACTCTATAGTGGCAGGATTGGCAGGACCGTGCCGCCCTCGTAGCAAACATAAAGTCTGCCCTAGGAAGAATGTGAGAAGTGACGCAAATCTAGATCTGCTTGAGCCCCAGGCTCAAAAAAAAAAAAAAAAAATGGCCGAGTCTCCCAACAAACTCATCACCAGCCTGTCCAACTACTAATCTGTGGTGGTCTCCTACACCGGGCCAAGTCTCAACCAGACCTAAACTCTCCTGCATATCTACCTAGGGATCAGAGAAGACCTAGGACCTAAGTCAAGTCTAGCAGCCTACGACCTTCTCTGGTGGCAAGGGTAGGTGAACCTGCTAACGAGCGAACATTACACTCTCAAGCCCATGATTCTGCTAACATCCTCCAGGCTAGGGATCATTTGTCCCCGTGGAAACATGAATGCAGTCACTCCGCATCCCACCTGCTGTGCAGGGCATGGGTGAGAGGGGTATCCGCCCTCATCCAATCCATTCTCAGCACCTCCCCAAACCCCATGTCATCTAGTCGCTCCCTTTGAAACCATGGGAGGGCCAGATATGCTGCCAGCACTAGCACCATGAAATCACGGGCCCTCATTTCTCCCTGCAAACACATTTGGAACAATCAGTCAGCTTAAACATAAATTCCTGAAGTCCTCGGGTGAGGTCGCGCCACCCAAGTGAGTCGCGACCCTGTCGCGACGCTCCGATGCGTCACGACCTGGTCGCGACACCTAGGTAGACTGCGACCATGTCGCGACGGACCTTTTCCGATGTGACAATGTCACGGGCTCTGACCTCGTTGCGACGGGGCGGGCTGTCGCGTCTCAGACAAGAGCCAACCGGAATTCCCTTTGTCCGGGCTTTTCTCCTGAGCAAATCACCCTACATTAGCCATCTATGGGGCCTTCTCATCCATTCACACCCATCAATCACAAGGATTAGTGCATCAAGAGCTTACCTTCTTGATCGCCGCTTCACGCGCCATCGCCGCTGCCTCCACGTCCACGGCCAGCGCCGCCTCTTTGTCCATGTCCATCTTGTAGGATCGAATAGATGGATGGATCAGATCTAGAAGGGGGGGGGTGAATGGATCTGATACCAAATAATGCGAAAGCTTAAGAAATTCAAAATTGCTTCGAATTAGAGTTCAATTTACACAACCATTTGCTGATCTGAAGTGTGAGTGTGGTAGATGATGTGTGAGGCAATTCAACAAATAGTGCAAGTGTGAAATCCTATGCAAGCATCTAACGCAGACAAGCAGATCAAACCATTGCACATAGACTTTTTTAGGTGGTTTGAAAATCACACCAGTGATTCCTACGCCCACCCCTCACATAGTGAGGACACACTACTCAAATTTGAGTACAACTCACACTTGAGCACGACGACTCCAACACACTTGAGCTCGACGGCTCACACACAAACTCCCTGCACAACTACTCCAGAACCTGAGCACACTTGCTCAACCACACACTGAGTGTTCACTCACCAAAACCGAGCACAACGGCTCACAAAACACAAGCTAGATCAAGACAACATAAATCAGATCCTCTAGCAATGATCTGATTCAAGACAGATTCATTCACATAAATTTATGCACACTTTATGCACAAATCTCATAGATGAATCGGAAGAACAAGTTTAGAATAGTGGGAAATAGATACAGTATTCGTGTTCTTCGATGGAGATTTCTTGCAAAAGGTTGAATCTAAGAAACTTGGTGATGCCCTAATCACTTGGCGATGCTCTGCTCTAATGGCCTCTGGATCGCTAGAAATTCTCTTCAATTGCTTGCTTCTGCTGGATCTGCTCCTTTGAGAAGTGCTCCAACTCCTTCTTTAGAGCTCTCCTTCAGTCCCTCGTGCTTTTTCAAGGAAGGAGATGGATCACTGCAGCAACGAGAGAGGCCAGAGCAGGAGATGCCTCCTTTTCTGCCCAAAACCTTTTTCTAGAGTTTTCTAGATTCTACTTCTTATTGGGGGGCCAATAATTGGGAATATATATAGCCCCATAAGTCCAATAGTACCCTTAGAGTGCATGGGCACACGATCCAAGACAACTTCCCTTGAACCCCAAGCGGCCACGTGTCCAGATAAATTAAGTGTTGAAGCTTCAGCCGAGGTGTGTCGACACCACTTTGCTTGTGTGTCGACACCCTATCCCAAACACAAAACATGTCTCCTGGGAACTAGAACTAGTGTCGACACCACCAATGAGTGTGTCGACACCACTTGACTCTGTCTTCAAAAAGGGCTTCTGGGACAGTAAGCCAGTGTCAACACCACCAAGGGATGTGTCGACACCACTATGACAAACTTGTGTAAACCTAAAAATATTGAGTGTAAGTCATTAACACATGATATTATCATCAAAGTACAAGATATGAAATGTTAAAAACATGTAACTTAGGCATTATTGTTACATGAGAAATATGTGTAACATGTTCACACATTATTCCAAAAATCACAAAGTGTCATCATCAAAACTAGGGAGAGACAAATATTAATTGATTAATTCCAAACACACTCAACCCAACACACCTCAGGGTTGTTCTCCACCTTCATAGGCGCCGCCTCGCACCGCCGAGCACCCCTTGTCACCGGCCTCTTCCTCCTTCCTAATGATCAGTTCATCCCCATATAATTTCATAAATATATACCTATTTTGGTGATTAACAAAACTTCAATAAAGTATTATCTAACATGGTTTTATGAAGCTTAGTCATAGGAAATAAATCAGGCAAAATCAAGTAAAACCTGTAAGTATTCTTACATTGTAGCATTTAAAGTTCAAGCTTGTAATTTACTAAGTACACATCGACTTCCTATGTCATATATCGATTTGATAAGTGAGAACAACAATTTGCTCTCACAACGATTTGTTAAGTGAGAACAACGATTTGTTCTCACAACGATTTGCTAAGTGAGAACGAGTTGCTCTCACAACGGTTTGATAAGTGAGAACAACATTTTTCTCCGACAACAATTTGCTAAGTGAGAACAATGACTTGTCTCACAACGATTTGATAAGTAAGAACAACGATTTGCTCTCACAACGATTTGCTAAGTGAGAACAACGGCTTGCTCTCACCATGATTTGTTAAGTGAGAACAACGATTTGCGCTCGCAATGATTTGGTAAGTGAGAACAACGATTTACTCTCACAATGATTTTTTAAGAGAGAACAACGATTTGTCTCACAACGATATGCTTTCACATCGATTTGATATGTCTCACATCGACTTGGTCACCGTAACGATTGGATAAGTTACATAACGACTGGTCGCCGTAACGATTCGATAGTTACACAATGACTGGTCACCGTAACGATTCGATAAGAAAGCAACGATTTGATCACTACATCTACTTGATAAGTGAAACAATGATTTGCTCGCAACGATTTGGTTATAACAATTCATTCACAACGATTTGGTTATAACGATTTGCTCACAACAACTTGCTTATACTCTTGATAACTACACAATAATGAACGAGAATTGTAATATTTTATTGTCAAAAAGGCCTCATCTTTACATAACCCATTATATTTTATTGCAAAATTGATAATTGATTAAACTCAATTGTATGTTGTATTTGCAGGTTAATGGCTATTTTATTAAGTGCTTAACGGGCCAATGAACAAGCAATCTAGCAGGGGCAATCTGGCATATACAAAAAGTTACAAAAACCAAGCCGCCTACCTTTTTCTTTCTCTCTCTTCTTTCTATTTTTCTCAAGATTTTCTCCCTATTGAAAACCTCTCTTTTAAGAGAGAAATCTCTCTATTTAAAAAGCTCCCCCTCTCTCTCTTGGGCTATTCTCCTCCTACTTTCTCTCTCCCTTTCCTGCGCACACCTTCCTCCTCTTCTCTTTCTCCTCTTCTTCTTCCTTCTTCCTCTCTCTCGCTAGCTCTTTCTCTCGATGTCTCTCTTCGGAAGAGCAGAAACAGCAGCAGCAGCGCCCAGGCCGCCCCGCACGCCCCAGCCGGCCTCGCCCAGGCCGCCCCGCACCCGAGCGCGCCTGCCCCAGCCGCCGCCACGCGGCCGCCTGTGCCATGCCCCCGCATGCACACCAGCGGCCGCCTGCCCCACGCGCCGGGCCCCGCCTGTCCCACGCGCCCCAGCGCCCAGGTGCCTCCGCCCGCCTGCGCTCGCCGCTGCCTGCCACACGCCCCTGCGCCCTCCTCTCTACATGCATGCATGCACGTAGAGGAGGCCGCAGCGCTCTTCTCTCTCTCTCTCTCGCCTTCTCTTCTCTCTCTTCTCTCTCCTCTCTCTCGCCTCTCTCTTCTCTCTCCGCTCTCTCTCTTTTCTCCCTCTCTCTTCTCTCTCCTCTCTGTTTCGTCTCTCTCTCATCTTTCTTTCTCTCTCTTGTTCTCTCTTTATTCTTTCATCTCTCTCGATTTTCTATTCTCCTAAATTGTGTGTTAGTTTAATTTCATTTTTTAGCACTTTTTGTTAAACTCTTTTACTTGTTAGTTGAATTTAAATTTAAGCTTTGTTAATTTAGTTTCCTTCTATCTCTTCTCTCTTCTAACTACTCTTCTTAGATTAGAATTATTGGTGATCAAATTAGTCTTAGGATTAATTCTAAAATTCTCAACACACTATTCTAATCAAAGAAACTCAAGGTTTTCAAAGTTAATAATCTTTTTCCCCGTGGATTCGACTCGGCTCTCACCACTTAACTATTGTCAAAATATTTTGTGTAGGCCGATAATTTTGAGATTGTTAGTCACGTGTTTAATGACGCATTCGTGGGCTATCAATTTTTGGCGCCGTTGCCGGGGAATTAGATTTTAGTTTTGATAATCTTAGCTTTTTCTTGTATATATTCAGGCTAACATTTTCTTCTTTTTGTAGGTATCGAAAAAAAGTGAAAAATTCTGAAAATACAAAATTGAAGAATCTGTCAGAAATCTCTCACTAAAAGAGAGATCTGAAAGTAAAAGGGGCTGTTTTGGAAAACAAATCCAAAAATTGCATTAAAAAAATCAGAAAAAAGGTAAGTGAGGTGAGTTTCCTTCTCTCACTATTTCTATTTGTTTTAATTTCCAAAAGAATGAGGGATTGCGTTGGAGGTAAGTACCGTTCAACCCTCTTCATTGAGTTTCCTTTTCTTAGTTGCCATGTTTAGATAATCAAGTAAAAAAAAATCAAAAAATCAATCACTTGAATCCAATAAAAGATGTCATGTCAAGATTAGAAACTTTCCATCTTTAGGACATGCATCATTAGATTTCCATCTTTAGTTAATTTTCCTTTCGAAAAGTTTCCTTCTTATCGAAGATTGCGGGAGGCAAGGTGAGAGTCTCAACTTTCTTAAAATCATGATCATGCATTGCCATGCTTGCATGGAACCCCTTGCTTGATTTTGTGGTGTGCACATCATTTCTAAAATATTTTAAGGGCAGTTTCCTTAACAAGATAAGGTGGGGATTGATCACCTTCCTTGGCCCACAAACCACGATTCTCCTACATCTTTTTGCATCCCAACTCTTAATAAAAGGCAGTAGACATTGAACCTAGGGTTCACACTGAGATTTTGGTCCACCTAGGCCCACTATCAAGTTTTGGAAACTGGTGTCCAAGGCTAGAGGTTAAGTGGCAAATGCCTAAGCGGGAAAGTGGTTCTCTAATTAGGTCCCTACAAAAGTAGGGGGAGCCCCCCACTACCCCACCTCTTACATGGCCAGTGGACATACATGTTAGTGGACTTAGGTTGGGTTTAAGTCACTTTGTGAGAAAGCTTGCTTTTAGATCCCAGATCCCTAGGTCATTTAGGTTAATTGTTTGCAACTTATTTGTGTCTGCCTAAATAATAATAAAAAAAAAAGACTCATCTTTCCCATTCACAATCATATGTGGCCAACCCAGCGCATTATATAGGCCATGGCCCAAACCAATTCTCATCTCTCATTCAACATGGCCCAGCCTACTTTGAAAATACACAATTCTTGTCAGCCCACTATGAAAGTACATCCCCTGGGGGCCCAACTCTCACATTTTACCCAAGATCAGGCCAACCATACTAATTGTTCCATAATGGGCCATCTTTCACCCTAGCAGAAACATAATATTTTCAATGGCCTTCCATCGCCACTCATTACCCAAAAGATGAACAATATGTCCCTCCTACAGAATTGAGTTTGCTTTATTAAGATCCACAAGGGAAAATTCAAGGACCCTTTCTTGGTGCTGAAATCATCTCATGGTTCAATGAAGGATTCTTTAGTACTAATCTGCATGTATGTTTATCAAATGCTCCAAAAGGTACACCTTTCCAACCACTTGGAAAGATAATGCACATTTGATACAGAGCGATCAACTGATTGTGGCCCAAGCCCAAAGTCCTCTTAACAACAACTTTCATCCTTGGGTCCAATTTCAAAATAATATTCATGATCAAGGCCATGATGGGGGACAACATGCAGATCCGCATTCCATTTATACTTCTCCCCCACCATCAGGCCTATTTGATGATCAATTGGGCAATCTATACAAAAGATCTATGATGCTCAACAAGTCTTTGAGCAAACATTCGCCTACCAACAACAACAATTGGAAAAATCTTTTACCAAAACTGACCTTAATTGATCAATTGATAGAAATCAGAAAGAAGCAAAATATTCAATTACCAACTCAATCAATTGACATTTATGAAAATCAATATCATGATTTTGATCAGCAATTTGACCCACAACTTTCACTTGAAACTTCACAACCTAATGTGATTATGGACATGTCCACTTGGCAAACTGAGTGTAATTTAATAAGTCAGATCAAGAGGAGATGGGTAGTACTACAAATCAATCCATGATTTTTACCCAACTTGAATTTGACTGCCAAGAAGAGCCCAGCCATGATGTCACCTGTGAAGAATACTCTATGGAGTTAGTTGAACTCAAGTTGGAGGGAGAACAAGAGGAAGTGGACAAGCTAGATGATGATTAAAACTTGATTTCTTGCCTTCCTAGGTCTGATGTGACCTTAACCCAAGGAGGGGATGAAGAAAAGATGAGTTTGGAGATGGAACGAGTCAAGTCATAAACCATTCTACTTGGATAGGGGAAGAGTTGAAAATTTTGCCTGGCAGTAACTCTAATGGGGACTTTCATGATTTAGGGGATGATGTGGATCTAACACCCATCCTTGACATTGGCAAAGCTAAAGTCAATTTGAACATTATGCAATTAGCCAACTGGTCAAATCCACTTGGAATTGATGAAAATCTTTGTGTTAAAGAGCCTCCACATCCAATTCCCAACAATTATGGTCTCCTTGACACTAGGCATATGGTGGAATCTCCAAGGATCCATGATACCCAAACCCTTTCTCACCTCAACAATATGAATATGAATCCTAAAATCGAGGTTGAAGAAAAGAATTTGAAAAAAATTAAGGTCCGAAAATGTGGTGTCAATACATTTGAAGACCTTAAGTGTGTAGAGGAATATTTTATAATTGAAGACATGATTCTTCCTCTATCATTTTCTGACTCTCTTAGGCAATAGGTTGGCTCACGTATGTATAGATACAGTCTTTTCCTCCAATGGTACAAGAGCTGGCACTTAAAGGAGGATAAGATAACATGGTGGCTCATTCTTAATGCAACTCGTTGGTTATGATGCTTTATGGTGTCTGGCTGAAGACGTTAAACTTAGCGCTTGTTGGGAGGCAACCCAAAATTTTTAGGATATTTTACTTATTTCTTCTTTTCTATTATGCTGTAGGTTTTTGGAGGCCCATTATCCTTGATGAATGAATTGAGCAAAACGCTTCCAGCGTTGTATCTCTCCTTTCCAAACTTCAGATGGTTGTGTTATCTGTTTGCCATTGAGGACAATGTCATTCAAGTTGGGGGAGAGAAATCTTTCAAATTTTCAAATCCTGCTAATAAACATCCCAAACATTATACTTCATGTAACATTTTTTATGAAAAGAACACCTCATTCTAGAATGATTTTACTCTAAGTATGTACTTGTGCTAGTGGTACGTTAAAGGATGAATTTTGTAGTTATGTTCTTAGCATTTTCCTCAAACTATTTTGAAATTTTCTACACACATGAATTACATGATGAATAAGTGTCATTCATGAGGGTGATGAGAGTTTTACCTAATACTCATGTTGAGGATTGACATTCTACACTCTTATTGAAAACTAATCGTGGGGAAAACCTACCTGCCACAAGTTATGAAAAAAAAAAAAAACATGAATGACAAAATGAAAAAGGAATCCTAGCTTAGTAACCGGACTTCGGCACCTCAAGAAGTGTAGAAGTTCGCGTCAAACGGTGAAAGGATATCCAAGTTGAAAAAAATAAAATGAAATGAAATGAAAAATAGAAAAAAGAGCAGAGTGAAAGCTACTGTAATTCGAGGATTGGATTTAAGGAGTGTTGAGTTGATATCATCTCTAAGTAATAGGTAAAAAGCCCATGCACTATCTAGGTAATGCTTATTGATCACAAGTACATTCACGAAGGAAATGATAATTTCAAGTGTATTTTGAGGAACTGTCTCATAACATGAACTGGCATTTTTATCTTTGACACTTGCTACTAGAACTGGAAATACTTAGTGTTGATCAGTCTCATCTCTGCTTTCTTGACATAAAAATTGATGTTTTGAATTCTTGATAGTCCCAATTATCCACTTGTGTGCATTGCTAAGGGACTAGCAATGAATAAGTTGGGGGATGTGATAACTACACAATAATGAACGAGAATTGTAATATTTTATTGTCAAATAGGCCTCATCTTACAATAACCCATTACTATTTTATTGCAAAATTGATAATTGATTAAACTCAATTGTATGTGTATTTGCAGGTAATGGGCTATTTTATGAAGTGCTTAACGGGCCAACGAACCAAGCAATCTAGCAGGGGCAAATCTGGCATATACAAAAGTTACAAAAACCTAGCCGCCTTCCTTTTTCTTTCTCTCTCTTCTTTCTATTTTTCTCAAGATTTTCTCCCTATTTTGAAAACCTCTCTTTTTAAGAGAGAATCTCTCTATTTAAAAAGCTCCCCCTCTCTCTCTTGGGATTCTCCTTCCTACTTTCTCTCCCTTTCCTGCGCACACCTTCCTCCTCTTTCTCTTTCTCCTCTTCTTCTTCCTTCTTCCTCTCTCTCGCTAGCTCTTTCTCTCGATGTCTCTCTCGGAAGAGCAGAAACAGCAGCGCAGCGGCCCAGGCCGCCCCGCACGCCCCAGCCGGCCTCGCCCAGGCCGCCCCCCGCACCCGAGCGCGCCTTGCCCCAGCCGCCGCCACGCGCCCGCCTGTGCCATGCCCCCGCATGCACACCAGCGGCCGCCTGCCCCACGCGCCGGGCCCCGCCTGTCCCCGCGCGCCCCAGCGCCAGGTTGCCTCGCCGCCCGTGCGCTCGCCGCTGCCTGCCACACGCCCCTGCGCCCTCCTCTCTACATGCATGCATGCACGTAGAGGAGGCCGCAGCGCTCTTCTCTCCTCTCTCTCGCCTTCTCTTCTCTCTCTTCTCTCTCCTCTCTCTCGCCTCTCTCTTCTCTCTCCGCCTCTCTCTTCTTTTCCCCCTCTTCTCTCTCTCCTCTCTGTTTCGTCTCTCTTCATCTTTCTCTTCTCTTCTTGTTCTCTCTTCTATTCTTTCTCATCTCTCTCGATTTTCTATTCTCCTAAATTGTGTTGTTAGTTTAATTTCATTTTTTAGCACTTTTTGTTAAACTCTTTTACTTGTTAGTGGAATTTAAATTTAAGCTTTGTTAATTTAGTTTCCTTCTATCTCTATTTCTCTCTTCTAACTACTTCTTAGATAGAATTATTGGTGATCAAATTAGTCTTAGGATTTAATTCTAAAATTCTCAACACACTATTCTAATCAAAGAAACTCAAGGTTTTCAAAGTTAATAATCCTTTTCCCCGTGGATTCGACTCGGCTCTCACCACTTAACTATTGTCAAAATATTTTGTGTAGGCCGATAATTTTGAGATTTAGTCACGTGTTTAATGACGCATTCGTGGGCTATCAATTTTTGGCGCCGTTGCCGGGGAATTAGATTTTAGTTTTGATAATCTTAGCTTTTTCTTGTATATATTCAGGCTAACATTTCTTTCTTTTTGTAGGTATCGAATAAAAAGTGAAAAATTCTGAAAATTACAAAATTGAAGAATCTGTCAGAAATCTCTCACAAAGAGAGATCTGAAAGTAAAAGGGGCTGTTTTGGAAAACAAATCCAAAAATTGCATTAAAAAAATCAGAAAAAATGGTAAGTGAGGTGAGTTTCCTTCTCTCACTATTTCTATTTGTTTTAATTTCCAAAAGAATGAGGGATTGGTTGAGAGGTAAGTACCGTTCAACCCTCTTCATTGAGTTTCCTTTTTAGTTGCCATGTTTAGATAATCAAGTAAAAAAAAATCAAAAAATCAATCACTTGAATCCAATAAAAGATGTCATGTCAAGATTAGAAACTTTCCATCTTTAGGACATGCATCATTTAGATTTCCATCTTTAGTTAATTTTCCTTTCGAAAAGTTTCCTTTCTTATCGAAGATTGCGGGAGGCAAGGTGAGAGTCTCAACTTCTTAAAATCATGATCATGCATTGCCATGCTTGCATGGAACCCCTTGCTTGATTTTGTGGTGTGCACATCATTTCTAAAATATTTTAAGGGCAGTTTCCTTAACAATAAGGTGGGGATTTGATCACCCTTCCTTGGCCCACAAACACGATTCTCCTACATCTTTTTGCATTCCCAACTCTTAATAAAAGGCAGTAGACATTGAACCTAGGGTTCACACTGAGATTTTGGTCCACCTAGGCCCACTATCAAGTTTTGGAAACTGGTGTCCAAGGCTAGAGGTTAAGTGGCAAATGCCTAAGCGGGAAAGTGGTTCTCTAATTAGGTCCCTACAAAAGTAGGGGGAGCCTCCCACTACCCCACCTCTTACATGGCCAGTGGACATACATGTTAGTGGACTTAGGTTGGGTTTAGTCACTTTGTGAGAAAGCTTGCTTTTAGATCCCAGATCCCTAGGTCATTTAGGTAATTGTTTGCAACTTATTTGGTGTTGCCATAAAATAATAAAAAAAAAAGACTCATCTTTCCCATTCACAATCATATGTGGGCCAACCCAGCGATTATATAGGCCATGGCCCAAAACAATTCTCATCTCTCATTCAACATGGCCCAGCCTACTTTGAAAATACACAATTCTTGTCAGCCCACTATGAAAGTACATCCCCTGGGGTGGCCCAACTCTCACATTTTACCCAAGATCAGGCCAACCATACTAATTGTTCCATAATGGGCATCTTTCACCTAGCAGAAACACATATTTTCAATGGCCTTCCATCGCCACTCATACCCAAAAGATGAACAATATGTCCCTCCTACAGAATTGAGTTTGCTTTATTAAGATCCACAAGGGAAAATTCAAGGACCCTTTCTTGGTGCTGAAATCATCTCATGGTTCAATGAAGGATTCTTTAGTACTAATCTGCATGTATGTTTATCAAATGCTCCAAAAGGTACACCTTTCCAACCACTTGGAAAGATAATGCCACATTTGATACAGAGCGATCAAATGATTGTGGCCAAGCCCAAAGTCCTCTTAACAACAACTTTCATCCTTGGGTCCAATTTCAAAATAATATTCATGATCAAGGCCATGATGGGGGACAACATGCAGATCCGCATTCCATTTATACTTCTCCCCACCATCAGGCCTATTGATGATCAATTTGGGCAATCTATACAAAAGATCTATGATGCTCAACAAGTCTTTGAGCAAACATTCGCCTACCAACAACAAAATTGGAAAAATCTTTTACCAAAACTGACCTTCTAATTGATCAATTGATAGAAATCAGAAAGAAGCAAAATATTCAATTACCAACTCAATCAATTGACAATTATGAAAATCAATATCATGATTTTGATCAGCAATTTGACCCACAACTTTCACTTGAAACTTCACAACTAATGTGATTATGGACATGTCCACTTGGCAAACTGAGTGTAATTTAATAAGTCAGATCAAGAGGAGATGGGTAGTACTACAAATCAATCCATGATTTTTACCAACTTGAATTTGACTGCCAAGAAGAGCCCAGCCATGATGTCACCTGTGAAGATACTCTATGGAGTTAGTTGAACTCAAGTTGGAGGGAGAACAAGAGGAAGTGGACAAGCTAGATGATGATAAAACTTGATTTCTTGCCCTTCCTAGGTCTGATGTGACCTTAACCCAAGGAGGGGATGAAGAAAAGATGAGTTTGGAGATGGAACGAAGTCAAGTCATAAACCATTCTACTTGGATAGGGGAAGAGTTGAAAATTTTGCCTGGCAGTAACTCTAATGGGGACTTTCATGATTTAGGGGATGATGTGGATCTAACACCCATCCTTGACATTGGCAAAGCTAAAGTCAATTTGAACATTATGCAATTAGCCAACTGGTCAAATCCACTTGGAATTGATGAAAATCTTTGTGTTAAAGAGCCTCCACATCCAATTCCCAACAATTATGGTCTCCTTGACACTAGGCATATGGTGGAATCTCCAAGGATCCATGATACCCAAACCCTTTCTCACCTCAACAATATGAATATGAATCCTAAAATCGAGGTTGAAGAAAAGAATTTGAAAAAAATTAAGGTCCGAATTGAAGTGTTCAATACATTTGAAGACCTTAAGTGTGTAGAGGAATATTTTATAATTGAAGACATGATTCTTCCCTATCATTTTCTGACTCTCTTAGGCAATAGGTTGGCTCACGTATGTATAGATACAGTCTTTTCCTCCAATGGTACAAGAGCTGGCACTTAAAGGAGGATAAGATAACATGGTGGCTCATTCTTAATGCAACTCGTTGGTTATGATGCTTTATGGTGTCTGGCTGAAGACGTTAAACTTAGCGCTTGTTGGGAGGCAACCCAAAATTTTTAGGATATTTTACTTTTCTTCTTTTCTATTATGCTGTAGGTTTTTGGAGGCCCATTATCCTTGATGAATGAATTGAGCAAAACGCTTCCAGCAGGTTGTATCTCTCCTTTCCAAACTTCAGATGGTTGTGTTATCTGTTTGCCATTGAGGACAATGTCATTCAAGTTGGGGGAGAGAAATCTTTCAAATTTTCAAATCCTGCTAATAAACATCCCAAACATTATACTTCATGTAACATTTTTTATGAAAAGAACACCTCATTCTAGAATGATTTTACTCTAAGTATGTACTTGTGCTAGTGGTACGTTAAAGGATGAATTTTGTAGTTATGTTCTTAGCATTTTCCTCAAACTATATTTGAAATTTTCTACACACATGAATTACATGATGAATAAGTGTCATTCATGAGGGTGATGAGAGTTTTACCTAATACATGTTGAGGATTGACATTCTACACTCTTATTGAAAACTAATCGTGGGGATAAACCTACCTGCCCACAAGTTATGAAAAAAAAAAAACATGAATGACAAAATGAAAAAGGAAATCCCTAGCTTAGTAACCGGACTTCGGCACCTCAAGAAGTGTAGAAGTTCGCGTCAAACGGTGAAAGGATATCCAAGTTGAAAAAAATAAAAGAAATGAAATGAAGAAATAGAAAAGGCAGAGTGAAAGCTACCTGTAATTCGAGGATTGGAAAGGAGTGTTGAGTTGATATCATCTCTAAGTAATAGGAAAAAGCCCATGCACTATCTAGGTAATGCTTATGATCACAAGTACATTCACGAAGGAAATGATAATTTCAAGTGTATTTTGAGGAACTGTCTCATAACATGAACTGGCATTTTTATCTTTGACACTGCTACTAGAACTGGAAATACTTAGGTTGATCAGTCTCATCTCTGCTTTCTTGACATAAAAATTGATGTTTTGAATTCTTGATAGTCCCAATTATCCACTTGTGTGCATTGCTAAGGGACTAGCAATGAATAAGTTGGGGGATGTGATAACTACACAATAATGAACGAGAATTGTAATATTTTATTGTCAAATAGGCCTCATCTTTACAATAACCCATTACATTTTATTGCAAAATTGATAATTGATTAAACTCAATTGTATGTTGTATTTGCAGGTTAATGGGCCATTTATGAAGTGCTAACGGGCCAACGAACCAAGCAATCTAGCAGGGGCAAATCTGGCATATACAAAAGTTACAAAAACCTAGCCGCCTTCCTTTTTCTTTCTCTCTCTTCTTTCTATTTTTCTCAAGATTTTCTCCCTATTTTGAAAACCTCTCTTTTTAAGAGAGAAATCTCTCTCTATTTAAAAAGCTCCCCCTCTCTCTCTTTGGCTATTCTCCTTCCTACTTTCTCTCTCCCTTTCCTGCGCACACCTTCCTCCTCTTTCTCTTTCTCCTCTTCTTCTTCCCTTTCCTCTCTCTCGCTAGCTCTTCTCTCGGTGTCTCTCTTCGGAAGAGCAGAAACAGCAGCAGCAGCGCCCAGGCCACCCCGCACGCCCCTAGCCGGCCTCGCCCAGGTCGCCCCGCACCCGAGCGCACCTGCCCCAGCCGCCTGCTGTGCCTGCCCCAGCCGCTCGCCACGCGCCCGCCAGTGCCAGCCCCCGTGCGCACACCAGCGGCCGCCTGCCCCGCGCGCCGGGCCCCGCCTGTGCCAAGCGCCCCATCCCCCAGGCCGCCTCTGCCTGCCTGCGTCGCCGCTGCCTGCCACACGCACCTGCGCCTCCTCTCTACGTGCATGCATGCACGTAGAGGAGGCCGCGGCGCTCTTCTCTCTCCTCGCCTCTCTTCTCTCTCCTCTCTCTCGCCTCTCTCTTCTCTCTCCGCTCTCTCTCTCTTTTCTCCCTCTTCTTCTCTCTCCTCTCTGTTTCGTCTCTCTCTTCTCTCTCTATTCTTCTCTTCTCTCTCTGTTCTCTCTTCTATTCTCTCTCATCTCTCTCGATTTTCTATTCTCCTAAATGTGTTGTTAGTTTAATTTCATTTTTTAGCACTTTTTTGTAAACTCTTTTACTTGTTAGTGGAATTTAAATTTAAGCTTTGTTAATTTAGTTTCCTTCTATCTCTATTTCTCTCTTCTAAACTCTCTTCTTAGATTAGAATTATTGGTTGATCAAATTAGTCTTAGGATTTAATTCTAAAATTCTCAGCACACTTTTCTAATCAAAGAAACTCAAGGTTTTCAATGTTAATATTCTTTTTCCCCGTGGATCGACTCGGCTCTCCCACTTAACTATTGTCAAAATATTTTATGTAGGCCGATAATTTTGAGATTGTTAGTCAGGTGTTTACGACGCATTCGTGGGCTATCAACTCTCATAACGATTTGTCTCTACAACGATTTGATTAGATTGTATAACGACTTGTTTGTGGATGAATAATGATTTACATAAACAACGACTTATTCACAAAACGATTTCATAAGTCGTACTCATAATGATTTCATGGACTACAATGACTTGACATTCACGCATGTCTCAAATATTTTGAAAGTCAAAGTCCTCCCGCATGTTTCTCTAATATCCATGCATTTATTGTGACTGTACATTTCTCTACACGATGCATATATGTATATCCTCCATTATCATGCTTCTATGTGAAACACTTTTTATATAGCAGAATGTCATTTCCATTTTGCTGAATGTCTTACACTACATGGATTCTAACGTTGACTGACAACAAGAGACAGCATAGCTGTCTATGATTTAGCATTTATTGTGTGCAAGTCTCTGATAGCACAACCCCATATAATGTTGAACAAAGTAGAAGCTGAAGGATATCAAGAAGGATCTTCTCCTTGCATGCATGGAACGTAAAGGACTGTTGACTGCAACATACCTGTTGAAGAATAGGAGAGAACCATGCAATCTAACGTTCACTAAAGCCGAGAGACAACGGTCATCTAAACGACTAATTCAGCAAGAGAAGATATATATATACAAGACTGAAGACCCTTGGAGAGACAACTTTAAAAGGGTTCAAAATCTCAACGAAAAAATCTGAAGGTGATAGTCTTAGCAAAAAACTTCTTGCTTTCCACTCCAACCTTGTAGCTCATGCTCTCCAGTGCCTCATTGTTGTTAGTTTTGGAGTGCCCTTGTGATCTGAGAGATTTCATTATTGTAGATCTTTCTCTCTCAGTCACTGCCTTAGATCGAGCATTTTCTATAAGCTTGGTGTAGGGGCATTTCGCTTGTTTTCTCACTTTCTTGAGAAGTTCCTCTTCGTGTGTGAAGAGAAGACCTGTTGGAAATAGGTGGTGTGTGTTCCCTTTGTGTCAAAGGATGACTTGTGAATCAGGGTGTTGTTTTCCACTTCGTATTGTGAAGAGAAGGCAAGTGCGGCTGGATGTGTAAGTATCCTTGAGGGGGACTGTACCTTGGCTAGTGAAATCCTGAGTTATTGCTCAGGGACTGGACATAGGACCTTTAGAGAGGAGGTCCGAACCAGGATAAAATCCTTGTGTCGTGTGATTGCCTGTTTGTGATTGTTATCTTTTCTTTATTACTAACACTAACAGTCGAATGAAGTGTTTTGTGTTGAACATTTTTTTTGATAGGTTTAGATAATCAAATTTTAAGAATCCCATTCACCCCCCCCTCTCTAAGCTTGCTAGCGGCGCAACAAGTGGTATCAGAGCCAAGTCTCTTCGACAAAGAAGATCTAACGATTTGAAGAGAAAAGATTAAATGACAGCTCAAGGTCATTTTGAGGGTCAGTCCGTCAACAGACCACCATTGTTCGATGGTGAAGACTACACCTGCTGAAAGACCAGAATGGAATTTTCCTTCTAGGGCTTGATTATCAATTTGGTCAATTATAGAAGAATGAGACCTTCTAGTCACTAACGAGAAAGATAAGTGGACAGAAGATGACAAGAAAAAGATCTCTCTCAATTGCAAAGCGAAGAGCATGCTATGTTGCGCTCTTAGTAAGAAGGAGTTCAACAGGATATCAGCCTGCAAATCCGCTATGGAGATGTGGAAAAAATTGAGGATCACCTATGAAGGCACAGATAAAGTGAGGAAACCATAATAGATATTTTAGTAGCTCAGTATGAACGGGCAGTCAGGTGAAACAATCACACAAATGTATAGCAGATTCACCAACATTACAAATGGCTTGGCTGGACTTGGAAAGAATACGAAAGGGAAGACATGGTAAGAAAAATCTTGAGATCTCTACCAGCATCATGGACTCCTAAAGTAACAGCCATAGAGGAAGCCAATGATTAAGAAGAATGTCTCTAGAAAAGCTTGTTGGGTCACTCATGGCCCACGAGATCAACATGGAAAGGTTAGACGAGTCATCTAGCAGAAGAAAGCAAAGCAACGCTCTTAAGGCCACAGAAGAGACATCTGGTGAAGAATCAAGTGACAATAAGAGCATGGGAAGTAGTAAAGATGAAGAAGCTTTCCTCTCCAGAAGACTGCAAAGAATACTAGGTAAGAAGAAATACCAGTCTAGAAGGAGATATTTTATGAAAGGAAAAGACTTCAAGAAACCAGAAGTCAAGGATTCAAAGAAAGCTGAAGCTATCTGTTATGAGTGCAAGAAGCCTAGACACATCATGGCCGAGTGTCCAAAACTGAAAAAGATTGAATTCAGAAAGAAAGACAACTCTAGAAAATTCAGAAAATATAAGAAGAAGGCCATGGCAGCAGCATGGGACAACGACAGCAACTCACACAGTGAGTCAAGCTCGAGTGAAGAAGAAGAAAATGCCAACCTGGCATTCATGGCCAACATCGAGGATAAGGTAACCTCTTACTCATCATTCAATTCCTGCAACGAATCTGATTCTGATAGTTTAGAGGATGCGTTTAATGAGTTGTATAGTAAATACAAAGATGTATGCAAACTATTAAAAACAAGTAAGAAAAATCATGCTTGTATATAAATTACTAACTCAGATTTGAAATATGAAAATGAACAGTTAGAAAAACAAGTCTCTGAGCTAAAAAGAAGGAATCAATTATTATCTGAATATTTAAAAAATAATAATTGATCAGATAGCTAATCTGGAAAGCCAGGAAATTGTAAGTAAGCTAAAATAGGAAATTAACTCATTAACAAAAGAAAATGAATATTTATCTAGTACATTAGAAAAATTACTAATGGTAAATCCACATTAATACTAAAAGCAGCTAGAAGATCAGGGAAAAAGAAGTATGGCTTAGGATACACCCCTCCTGATGATGAGGAAACAATAGTGCATCGTAAAATATATCCAACACCTATGTTTGTAGCCGAACAAGACACTGCATACAAGCCTAACTTTAAATATATTCAAACTAAAAAATAAGTAAAACATCTTGTTGTAGCCACTGTAACAAAATAGGTCATATTAAAATAACATGTCTAACTAAACACATAAAATGGATAATTAAAAGGAAAAATGAGAAAACTAACCAGCAAGGACCTAAAAGAACATGGGTACCTAAAGTTTAGTGTTTTCATTACAGGGAAGCCTTCGAGCATCTAAGTGGTACCTGGACAGCAGGTGCTCAAGGCACATGACAGAGAATAGAAAGCTGTTCTCCCACCTTGAAGTGAAGAAGGCACAGTAACGTATGGCGACAATGGCAAAGGGACAGTAATTGGCTGCGAATCAGTTGGCAGTCAAGGCAGAACTCTTATAGAGGATGTTCTATGCATAAAAGGACCCAAGCATAATGTAATTAGTATCAGCCAGCTGTGCGACAAAGGCCATCAAATCATGTTTCAAGAGTCAAGATGCAGTATCATGAAAGATGGTGTAACAGTACTTGAAGCCTGCAGAGAGAAGAATCTCTATGTACTTCATTTGGAAGAATTGAAAGATCAGGATGTGTGCCTTCCAGCAAGCAAACATCATTCAGTTGAGTTGTGGCACAGAAGATTTGGCCACTACAGCTTGGATGGAATCAGAAAGCTAATCAAAAGAAATCTAGTGGAAGGACTGCCCAATGTAAGCACAAGAATGGATGGCATCTATGAACCGTGTGCAAAAGGAAAGCACACTAAATCATCTTTCAAGTCAAAGACAATTGTAACAACTTCAAAACCATTGGAACTGTTACATATGGATCTATTTGGGCCAATGAGAACTACTAGTCTTGGAGGAAAGAACTTTGGATTCATAATAGTGGATGACTGTTTAAGGTTCACATGGGTATCATTCTTGGAACACAAAGATGACACTTTCGATAGCTTTGTTAGCTTCAGTAAAATAGTTCAGAAGGATAAAAAATACAGCATAATTAGCATTCGATCAGATCATGGTAGAGAGTTTCAGAATGAAAGATTTGCTAAGTTCTGTGATGATCAAGGAATAGAGCACAATTTCTTAGCACCAAGACACCACAGCAAAATGGAGTTGCTGAGAGAAAGAACAGAACTTTATTGGACATGACCAGAACTATGCTATCGGAATACAACCTACCAAGGTACTTCTGGGCCGAAGCCATCAACATAGCTTGCTACATAATCAACAGAGTAATGATCAGTCCAATCTTGAAGAAGACAGCGTACGAGTTATTTAAGCAGAAGAAACCAAAGATCGATCACTCATAACCTTCGGATGTCCTTGCTTCATCCACAATAACGACAAATGGGATATTGGTAAGCTAGACTCCAAATCCTATGAAGGTATATTTATGGGGTATACTTCTAAACCCAAAGGCTATATAGTATTAATAAACAAAGTTTATTAATTGAGCAAACTGTACATGTTATTTTTGATTAAACTAACCCTTCCCTGAGAAAGGAAGTAGATAGTGATAATGATGATGCAGATGACTTGTCCAAGAAATTAAAAGATACACCCATGGAGGACAAGGAAGATGAACCCTTGGAAGAACTACAACAAAGTGAAATATTCCATAATGATCTTCTAAAGGAATGGAGATATAAAAAGGATCACCGTTGGATAACATCATTGGGGATCCATCAGTTGCGGTAAGAACTAGAGGTAATGTAATTCCCTGTGATTACTTAGCTTTTGTATCGCAAATATAGCTTAAGACAGTCAATGAAGCATTGTCTGATGAATCTTGGATATTAGCCATGCAAGATGAACTTAGTTAGTTCAAGAGAAACCAAGTGTGATCCCTTGTTCCGAGACCATCAGATCATCACCAGTGGTTGACACCAAATGGGTGTTCAGGAACAAATTGGATGAAGCTTGTGTGATCACAAGAAATAATGCCAAACTGGTAGGTCAAGGATATTCCCAAGAGGAAGGCATAGATTTCAGCGAAACCTATGCACCAGTAGCTAGACTTGAGGCAATTAGATTTTACTTGCTTTTACATCTGCATTGGGTTTGAAACTTTTTTAAATGGATGTAAAATCCGTATTTCTAAATGGATATATAAAGGAGGAAGTTTATGTAGAACAACCTCCTTTTGATGATATCGATTTTCCAAATCATGTTCTTAAGTTGCATAAGGCATTATATGGTTTAAAGCAAGCACCTAGAGCATGGTATGAAAGATTAAGTGTATTTTATTAAACCATGGTTTATCAAAGGTCAAGTAGATAGCACATTATTTATTAAGTCTAAAGTCAAAAAAATTATTGCTTGTACAAATTTATGTAGATGATATAATATTTGGTTCTACTGATGAATCTCTTTGCAAGTATTTTGAAAAGCTTATGCAGGGAGAATTTGAAATGAGCATGATGGGGGAGCTCAACTACTTCCTCGGATTGCAAATCAAGCAAGGAAAGAAGAGACACAATTTGTCAAGCCAAGTACACCAAGGAACTACTAAAGAAGTTTGGATTTGAAAACGCCAAGCCACTGTCAACACCAATGAGACATTGACAAGAATGGTAAGAAAGTAGACCAAAAGCTCTACAAAGGTATGATAGGTTCTTTACTTATTTAACTGCCAGTAGACCAGACATTCTATTTGTGTATGCATGTGTGCTAGATATCAAGCTGATCCTAAAAATCTCATCTAATATTGTCAAAGGATTTTTTAGATATTAGCTAAAACTCATGATCTAAGATTGTGGTATCAAAATCATGTGAAGTAAATTTAGTAGGATATTCTGATGCTGACTACGCTGGATGCAAACTAGATAGAAAAGCACCAGGGATGTTGTCAATTTTTGCAGAATGTCTAATTTCATGGTCCCAAAGAAGTAAAATTCAGTAGCACTGTCAACAGCTGAAGCTGAGTACGTGGCTACTGAAAACTATTGTATACAACTCTTATGGATTAAACAACAACTTGAGGAATATGGACTGTACATCAAGACAATTCCTTTCCTGTGCGACAACACCAGTGCAATAAATCTCACCAAAAATCTAGTTCAGCTCAAGGACAAAGCATAGAGAGGTCAGATATCATTTCATTCGAGATCATGTAGCTAATGGGAATATAAATATTTCTTTTATAGATACTCAAAATCAGTTAGCAGATATTCACAAAGGCCATATCTAAAGAGAGATTTACATCTCTTAGAAGGGAACTAGACATGTGTGATTGTGATAGATTTATCTGTATACAACTGAAATAATAATATTTCAAAATAACAATTATTCACTCCCTTGAAATTAAGAAAAATCTTTTATAAGTCGTTTGCTTCATACATATCTTGACGGTCGTTAATTTAAAAGTTTTATTCATCTCGAACCTATCTCTGTTTGTTGTTTTCTACATTTATGGCACTGTCCCTTCAAAAGGCACTTTATCTTTATCTCTTAAATCCCGCAAATCTGTGTTCATAACGATTCATCTTCCTCTCTCATCTCTTTCGACTCGCCTGAGACGATAAACCCTATTGACTCCGGTATTGATTCTGTGAGATTTCAATGCATCCATCCATTCCCGTGAAAAATTCTTGAGGGCTTTTGCTCCAATCCTCTTCACGATCGTCCAGAACCTTTTCTGTTCGAATCCATGGCCGTTTCTGGCACCGTCAGGGGCTATGGGGCTGCATTCCTCACCGCAGAGCAGCAGGAAAGGTTCACCTCCGTGAAAATGAAGCTGTGCGGCAACAAGGCAGTGATGTAGCTGATCTAGAGAAGAATGGCATGCATAGCATAGTGGCAGCGATGCAAAGAATGAAGTGGTCGCAGATGGCAACCTTTTCAGAGACAAGTTATCTGGACTTGGTGAATGCTTTTTATGTTTGTCTGAAGTCAGAGGCAGATAGGTCTTTGACATCCATGGTCAAAGGAACCCAAATAGTATCACTTATGAGTTGTTGGAGTCCCTTTTTAGAGTCTCTACTTCCAGTCACAGTGGGGTAGATAGTGTCGACATTCAAGCTAAGGGATGGGAATAGTTGTCCTGAGTTCAAGCTGAAGGATGGAAAGATAGACATCAACCAGTTGAACACCTACAATCAGATCCTTCATTTCATAGTTTGTCAAATTCTGGTGCTCAGGAGTGCCACCTCCTCCTCCTGTACCAAGGCGGACTCCATATGATTTTCTGGGCCATCCAGAACTAAGGTATAACTATGGCAGAAGTTATCTTTGAGCGGATGTAGCTTGCACGTCAATGATTTGGGACAAGAAAAGCAAGTTAAATGTGTCCCTTCCTTATGCCCATTTGTTAACCAAGATTTTCTAGCACCACGACATCAGTTTAAATGGTGAAGTCTCTAGAAGATGGGCCAGCAATTCGGAGCAGGAAACTTGATGAAAAGTGGGTTCTCCTTGGTAGCTGGGGTATGGACAAAACCTCAGCAGCTGAAGGTGAGGCCATTATTGTAGAAGCCCAGGAAGTCCAAGAAGAGGCGGCTCAGGTAGAAGCAGCAACAGCTCCAATAGTTCAGGATCAGCAAGCAGATGTCAGGGCAGAGATGCCAGTAGTCCAAGAGGAACAAGCAACAGCAGCACAGCAGCAGGATCCGTGTTAAGATCTTGCAGCCAGTGGAAGCAGAATTGAGGACATTCTCTGGAGCATATTAAGCCCGTTGGGCCAGGTTGAAAAGTTGTCACCCCCACCTCAATGGTGTCATCAGTCTTCGAGGTGTGCTGGACTCTATCACCAGCACTCAGGGGGAGCCCGAAATGGGTGGTGTTCAAGTTGCTAAGGTTGTAGTATTAGGCCACAATGATGATATCTTGATGGAGGATGCTCCCAGTCAGGGGGAGCATGTTGCTAAGAAGGTAGCAGAGCTTCAGGGGGAGCACACTGCTAACCCCAGTTGATCAATTCAAGAAGGTGTCTTGGAGAGCACTTCTGATAAAGAAAATGTTGAAAATGTGGAGCCCGTTGCTAGGGCAAGTGAAAAAGGGAAAGAGGTAGCTCCTGAGATCCCTCTCCTAACCAGGAAGCACTCAGAGGCTGAGGAAGAAGAAAATGAAGACCAATATGAAGCCCATCATTGACAGATTGGATGAACAAGGTAAAATTCTTTGCTCTGTGCAATTGATATTGCCACTATTTTCATAAGCCAGAGCACTGCAGCTAAGAAATGGGCATGGTCTAGAAATGTCGTCAGGTCGTGAGAAGTGAGAGCTAAGCAGCATCAAGGATTCAATAGCTGCTATTTCAGTCTTGTTGAGGGCGCAATCCACTTCTGCCCATCCAGCTCCTTCTCCTGCACCTCCTGCCAGTGCTCAAGGTCATCAGGGCCAAGGCAATCAGATGAACTTATCCGGCCATCAGGGCCAGCGAATGTTGAGAAATCTGGGCCATCAGGGCCATTAGTTAGGCAGAAGATTGGCCATTAGGGACAAATTCTGAAGAACCAATAGGGCCATCCAGGGCAAAAGTTGTTGAAGAAGTGGCGGTTTCAGGGCCAGCGATGCAGAGAAGTCTAGGCCATCAGGGCCAGCAGAGGATGTTGGGGCCACGGGCCTAGTGAATTCAGAGGCTGAACATTCTAGAGCAGAAGACCAGGCTGTAGCCCTGAGCCCCCTAGTTTTCTCCTCTTCCAACTCCAATCCTCCTTCTCCACCATCCTCCTCCACAGAACACCCAGAACCTACCCCTTCAAAAATCCCCTCCTAGAAACATTTCATCTCCTACACATTTTCCTTTCCAGTCCTCCTCATTCCGTCTCCTCCACTCACAATCCTCCTCCTTTGAGGTTCCTCCAGCCTCCTCATCAGCTGGAGCCTCCTCCTCTGGTCCTTCTTCCTCTGGACCATGATATTCCTCCTTCACATCTCACTCCTTCCTTCATCCTCCTACTCCTCCCTCTTTTATAACTATTATTCCAGAAAGTGCTCAAATTGACGCCCCCTACCTCAGGGCCATCAAAGATGAATTTGAAGAAGCTATTCTCCACTCAGTTTTGAAAGCTTGCACTCACTTCATGGGACATGCTCTTCTAGCCTGTCCCTAAGAAAAGAAGACTTACTTCCACTCATTCCATTCTTCTGAACATGTTTTCACCCTTTGGTTTCTCTTACTGTCGAAAATAAAAACAAGCCCCTCTACCGTGAATTCGTTCAGAAAACCACCTTGTGCCACCATTTGGGACTTCCTCCACCTAAATCTAACTGACCATCTAATATGTCATTCTTCCTTTCACTTCTCTTTCCAAAGCTAAAAAATATAAAATCTTTTTGATGGCTGAAGCCAATCCGAAGAGTAATGGGCTCGGGGCCACAAGGCACTATACAATAAATTTCTGCTCGCAGGTCAGCCAGATTCCCTCGCGGGATCACTCCTTGACTCTCTTGAGTGGTATTCTCAAAAGACACCTGGGCTCCCTTTGTTCAAAAGGAGATTAAGTTGATCAGGCATTTTCAGATGTTCAACGACTACCGCTATCTAAATAATCCGCCTGAAGTTCAGCTTGGCCAATTTTGGCAAGCTATCTATAATCTTGGATCTCATGTGGCTGCCACCTCCTCCATTCAAGTGGAGTTTTCACTTTGCAGTTGCCTGCTGTAGTATTTCTCCCTCCTCTTCATTCTCTGTTATGGATTCCAATGTTGGCTACATCATCTTTGAGCGCTTTGCGAGAGTCATGGGAATAATACATGTGCAGAAGGGCAATCTCGTTGCCTTCCATAGATTTTTGTTCATAGAATACCTTCAGGGCCATAATATTCAGATGTTCTTGCCCCTCTCTTGTCCGAATGTGAGAGGTTGTCTCCAGGAATTGGCCAGATTTTACCCTCTGTCTGCTCAGCAACATGAAGATCTCAACGCCTCTCAAACCAGAGAAAATAAGCTTCCTTTTCAGCTGCTGAATTCTCGACATGAACTCCATTCACCTTGTTCGAGATCCATTTGCTATCTGGGTTGAGAGATACAAGGTTTATGTTGCCATGAGAATAGAACTGAAGCGGAAGTAGATCTTTTATCCCATCTCCCTTGATCAGTTCCTCTCGTGTTCTAGTTTGGGGAAAGCTAGTTTTTATAAAGTTTCCTTTGATAGAGATCGTTATGTCCTGTTCTTAGAAGAGTAGTGGGTCTTCATATCCAGAGGGATGGTTCTGTCATGGGACCCTCCTACTCTACGCTTGCAGTGTTTTTAGGCAATATTTGAAGAGCAGGAACTTAAGGCTTAGGAGGCCATTTCTCACCATGGCCTCTCTTATGTCTCCTGCCTTCTACCTTCCTGTACTCTCTCAAGAGTAATACAAATACTTTATTTGCTCTCATCTTTATCTTTTCTCTCTTTCTTTGTCTCATTATGGTATCTTTTTGCTTAATGACAAAAAAGGGGAGAAAAAACCATTCTGAAATACATTTCTCATTTTCTATTTCAGCAAAATAGTTAGATATATTTCAAAACCTTTATGTTGTGTTATGTTTTGTCATCACCAAATAGAGGGAGATTGATGATCAGTTCATCCCCATATAATTTCATAAATTATATGCTATTTTGGTGATTAACAAAACTTCAATAAAGTATTATCTAACATGGCTTTATGAAGCTTAGTCACAGGAAATAAATCAGGCAAAATCAAGCAAAACCTGTAAGTATTCTTACACTGTAGCATTTAAAGTTCAAAGCATGTAATTTTCTAAGTACACATCGACTTCCTATGTCATATATCGACTTGATAATGAGTGAGAACAACGATTTGCTCTCACAACAATTTGTTAAAATGAGAACAACGATTGTCTCACAACGATTTGCTAAGTGAGACAACGACTTGCTCTCACAAGGTTTGATAAGTGACAACAAATGATATGCTTTCACAATGACTTGCTAAGTGATAACAATGACTGCTCTCACAATGATTTGATATAGTGAGAACAATGATTTGCTCTCACAACAATTTGCTAAGTGAGAACAACGACTTGCTATCACAACGATTTGTTAAGTGAGAACAACGAATTGCGCATGCAACGATTTTGTAAGTGAGAACAAGGATTTGGTCTCACAACGATTTGTTAAGAGAGAACAATGATTTGGTCTCACAACGATTGATAAGTCTCACATCGACTTGGCCACTGTAACGATTCGATAAGTTACATAACGACTTGGTCGCTGTAACGATTCGATAAGTTACACACGACTTGGTCGTCGTAACGATTCGATATAGCAAGCAACGATTTGATCATTACATCGACTTGATAAGGAAACAACAATTTGTTCGCAACGATTTGGTTATAATGATTCATTCACAACGATTTGGTTATAATGATTTGCTCATAACGACTTGCTTATAACGACTTGCTTATACTCTCATAACGATTGTGTCTCTACAACGATTTGATTATGATTGTATAACGACTTGTGTTCACATCGATTTGTTTATGGATGAATAACGATTTACATAAACAATGATTTCACACAATGATTTCATAAGTCATACTCATAACGATTTCATGGACTACAACGACTTGACATTCAAACATGTCTCAAATATTTTGAAAGTCAAAGTCCTCTCGCGTGTTTCTCTAATATCCATGCATTTAATGTGACTGTACATTTCTCTGCACGATGCATGTATGGATATCCTCTATTATCATGCTTCTATGTGAAACACTTTTTATATAGCAGAATGCCATTTCCATTTTGGTGAAATGTCTTACTACATGGATTCTAACGTTGACTGACAACAAGAGACAACATAGCTGTCTATGATTAGCATTTATTGTGTGCAGGTCTCTGACAGCACAACTTCATACAACGTTGGACAAAGTAGAAGCTGAAGGATATCAAGAAGGATCTTCTCCTTGCGTGCATGGAACGTAAAGGACTGTTGACTGTAACATACCTGTTGAGAATAAGGAGAACATGCAGTCTAATGTTTACTAAAGCCTAGAGACAACTGTCATCTAAACGGCTAATTCAGCAAGAGAAGATACATATATACAAGACTAAAGACTACTGGAGAGACAACTTTGTAAGGGTTCAAAATCTCAACGGAAAAATCCGAAGGTGATATAGTCTTAGCAAAAAGAGCTTCTTGCTTTCCACTCCAACCTTTTAGCTCGTGCTCTCCAGTGCCTCATTGTTGTTAGTTTTGGAGAGCCCTTGTGATTGAGAGATTCATTATTGTAGATCTTTCTCTCTCAGTCACGACCTCAGATCGATCATTTGCTATAAGCTTGCTCTACAACATTCGCCGGTTTTCCTCACTTTCTTTTGAGGTTCCTCTTCGTGTGTGAAGAAAAGACCTGTTGGAAACAAGTAGTGTGTGTTCCCTTCGGGTAAAGGAAGACTGTGAATCAGGATGTTGTTTCCTCTTCGGATTGTGAAGAGAAGGCCAGCTGCGCGGCTGGATGTGTATGTGTCCTTAAGGGGGACTATATCGTTGGGTAGTGAAATCCCTGAGTTGTTGCTCAGGGACTAGACGTAGGACTCCTTTGGAGAGGAGGTCCGAACCAGGTTAAAATCTTGTGTCGTGTGATTGTCTATTGTGATTGTTATCTTTTCTTTATTACTAACACTAACAGTCGAACGAAGTGTTTTGTGTTGAACGTTTTGTTGACAGGTTTAGATAATCAAATTTTAAGAATCCCATTCACCGCCCCCCCCCCCCCCCCCTTTGGCTTGCTAGCTGGGCAACACTTCCATCGTCGGGGGAGCCACTGCCATGGCCACCGCTTCCATTCGGGTTTGAGAGAGAAGGATGGAGAGTAAGGGAGAGGAGAAGGAGAGAGTGAGGGAGTAGAGGGCAAGGCAGGTCGGAGCAGTTGCACAGGAATCTCCAGTCGCCGGAGAAGCAAGCACTGTGAGCGCGAAAGAGGGGAAGAAGGGGTTTCTGCACTTTGAATCCTCAGTTCATGTTGCAACGGCTATAGGCATCGCGTTAAGAACGCGACAGCAAGGTTGGCCGCGACATTATCGCGACCTATCGACCATCGTGACGTTAAGGCGACGTCTGTTTTGGTCGCAACATCAACTGAACAACGCAAACAGTTGATAAAATTCTGATTTTATTGATTCTAATCATCAATTACAATTCCTAATCATGTCTATAATCAATCAATTAGTCTTTTTAAGCCCTAATTACCATCTGTTACATTTTCAACCCACTCTTAAGCACCCGGTACAGCCTCAAACTCTGCAGGTATTAATGGCCGGACCCTCTTCAAGCCCGTTGATACTCATGGTTCACATCATCATCCTCCGTACATCCACGTCCATTGAGATGAGTGAGTTTCTTCTTCTCTTCTGAGTGTTCATCATTTCGCGGAATTCCATAGTTCAGCATTTAAGTTTTTGTGTTCCAGAGCTCGTTCAGTGCATTTTCCATTTAATATGTGTTCCAGAGATGGTTGGCTTCTACTCCCTTTTGAAGGCATCTAGTGAGGACGATCTAGGGCGCACTACAGAGAAGGCATACAGCGGCCTGAAACTCTTCTTTTTCTTGGTTTGTTCTGGATCTGTTTGGCGTCTGAAAGGGCGACGGTGTCCAGAAAGCTTTCAGAGATCAGATGTTTGTTCTCTTTGCACAGATCAGAAGTTTGATGCACAGGTTATATTTCTTAAATTGATTTGTTCTTCATCCCTCGAGTTGAGAGGGTCCTGAAATTTGCTGTCCTGAAGCTTAGTGTATTTCATTTTTCGTTTGTTCTTCATCCCTCGAGCTGTGAGGGTATAGGGATCTAAGTTGCTTATAACCCATTTTGTTCCCAGTATAAAGGATGCTTAATTTGATCTGTCATCAGAGTTGTAGTTCAGTTTAATGCATTGAGAATTTCAGTCTTCATGGTGCTTATTTAACGAGTATCATAAATTTTTGTCCATATTTTCTGTCCAATCTTGAGCTGTGAGGTTAGTGATTCGATGTTTGTGTGAGCTACTATTGTTGATTGTTCATCCCCTGAGTTATAGGGGTAAATTGATTTGATAATTTGCTTTTGAGGATCTTGTTCTGTCATCATTTTATCTTCTTGAGTTCCGAATCATTTCAGAATTAGATGTGCATTCGAGTGTTTTCTAGTTCAATTTTTTTGTCCACCTGTTGATCCCTCAACTGTGAGGGTACATTGATATCAATTCTCTTTTCATTTCAATTCAGCTTTTCTTTCGTTAAATTGATCTGTCAAGATTGTGAGGGATTTGTCGGTGTTGTTTACCTATTTACTTTTAATGCATTGTCGATAGAGTGTTCCAAAAAGCAGTTTCTAAGACAAATTCTACTCAACCTCTCTGTGGATATGACCTGTTCTCACCACTCTATTAGTTCATTTTTACTATTTTAAATCTGTGAGACAGTTTAGAGAAGATGAGTATATTGATTCGTGCATGGAACTCTAGACGACGGAAGTGTACAATGAACAATGTCGCGTTCAATGAGGCCTGTGGCACACCCCTCCCAATGGACGATGGTGCTCCTCACGTCCCGTTCATCCTGTTCATCGTTCATCTTTCGTGCTTGGATTGGCGGGTAGTGGGAAGAGTCAGCACGACTGTGCGTGCTGCACCACACTGTAGATAGCACCAGTCGGGGTTGTAGATAACCAGTGCTTCATCACCAATTAGTCGTAGAGCCAGGCCAACGCACTAAGGAAGGGTGATCATCTTGTTGTGAAGAATCTCGACTGCATTTCAAATTGCTCCACTGTCAGTGTCTTCAAAAATCCTCCACTCTTTCAATCCCTTGATCATCGCTGTCATGCACCATGCTTGTGTAGTCATGTGGAGCGGAGCCCGACGAAGGTGAGCAGGTGATGGAGCATGGTCATGCACTTGACAGAAGGATCATTCGTCGCCTTGAAGTTGATATGCATGCTCATCCAACATTCGAAGGCGACCATAGAGCCGAAGAAGACCCGCCAGTGGCTGCAAAGATAGTCCAGCATAGAGATAGCTGAGCACAGCTTGAGAAATGGACATACCTTCACATACACAGTTGATGGTGCTTAGGTTTGCTGCAGAGAGAAGGTGGTCCTGTGCATGGAAGAGGATGACGCCGCAAATGCAGATACCGGAAGCGTTGGCGATGGTGAGGTAGTTCCTGTTTTCCTCTTGCATTGAGAGGCGATCCACTAAGAGAGGGGGATAAGATGGACGTACACTACACGAAAACCAGGCTTTGCTTACGTCCAAACCCGTAGGTAGAGAACAAAAATCGTAAGCATAGCCTTTGCTTACGGTGTTACCCTACGATAGGGTTTCGTCGGCTAAAGTCCGATGGCAAAGGCCTAAGGCACGGTCTTTTAAACTCCGTAAGTATATAGCTAAGTGACGGTGTTGGTAGCCGTAAGTAACACTATAAGGATATCCTTTTTTGGCTACGACGATATTAACCGAGTCAAATTTTTTTTGTAAGGATAGTCAAGTGGAACACAACCTTTCCGCTGGCCTCATTATGCACAGGTCCAGAGGTCCGGCGTGATTCAAGATAAGAACGAGAGAACAATCTAAGGCCACACGGATCTTGCTGATCCCTAGAGTGTATCATAGGTGTAAGGGTACACCAGCTCGTCGACCATGTGGGAATCTATGGACAGAGGAGACTTACGGAGGTCTTGAACAACGATTCACTAGTCCGGCAGAAGAATATCCGACAGTAGTTCGTCCAAGTAAGGAAAGTGTGTATATAGAAACAAGTGCCCGACGTTGTAGAGGAATTCTAGAATAGTGGAGCGTCGGTAATGGTATTCCCAAAGAACGCGAGAAACGAAGACAGTTCATTTAAAATAGAGCAATTTAATGTACATTATTGCAATAAATTAACCAGATACATTATGAGATATTTTGTGCCAAGTCAAGCCATATTGGATGGTTCAAGTGTGCGAACGTGTGAGAGAAATCATAGATAGAAAGTTGTCATGTTATTACATTTTAAATCATTCAATATGACTCTATTTTATAACATGTGTTTTTAATAAATTTGATAACAAGGCAAGAAGTGGATAATCGGCAAGTAGAGAGCATGATCATGAACTTAAAATCAATTAAAAATTTTGTAAACATGTTTTTAACTTTGATATGGGTTGAAAAATGCATGTTAAGACTTTATAGAACCTTCTTAGAAGAGATCAAACTCACACATGCAAAGAACGACACAAAACGATGGAAACCAAGACGTATGCCCTTAGAAGGCATTGTTGTCTCATCCCCCTTTCACTCTTCTTAGTCATAACTCATTGATTTTTTTTTATTCAAATCTCTCACATGAATATACCATATTGAAGCCCTTTGAATGAGGAATCCAGCAATGAAACGGCTCGTCAATCCGAGGTCTATAGAAAATGTTATCGCCAATTAAGTGGACATAGGCAGAAGCGACCAGTGCCTGTCGCCTTCAGAACATGAAGGCGACCATGATCTTGTCACCTTCTGAAAAAGACCACAAAACGGCCTGATTTTTGGTATGGGTCGCGACCATGATGTTGTCGCATTATGGTAGCGACGTGTCGACCTGTCGCTACCTGAAAATGAAGTTTGGTTGCTTTTTCTACCTATTTCCAAGTCCGACTTGGATTCGGTTTGACACCTGTGGGTTTGAAAAATCAAAACAAATGCTATGGTGATCCAAATCGAGTGAAACCACCTTTGTTAGTTAGATTACTTCCAATACTTTCTACAGTAGCAATAATTGAGAAACAAAGGTCTTTGACTAGGTAATAAACGTACTGTGACTGACTATGTGAATCTGACACAGTGGTAATGTTCGGACTAATACTCTCACAATAGTCAACAAAAATTGGGGCAACTAGTGCCAAATGAAAGTAGACACATGAGGTAACAATTTCTGTTGAACACTTGGTCTAAAAATGACTCCACAAAGCGGTATGGAACTTGTAACACAAGTCAAGGTTAACCGCAACAGTACATTGTCGAAATCATGCAAGATTTAATTCGTGACAAAGGATGGATAAAAATTAGGGCTTTTAGAGGCAAAAGATGCCTAACATCCATCAGTAACTCTAGTTAAAATTTGAGAGCACGAGTTGAGTATACATGGAGATCAAGAATAAAGAAGAAGGGTCGGGTTCATCATATTTGCAGAATTTCAAAAATAGAGATCAAAAGATTGGCTCGATGAAAAAGAGTGAAACAAGAGGGCTTTTGTTCTTGATGTATGGAACAATCTACAGATGGATTTAATTGAGTTTTGCTCGTGAGAATGCCTACCTTAGTCGTTTTACTCTTCTAGGGCTAGAACTTGAAGAACAAAGGAAGATGCTTGAGAGAGCCTTCTCCCCACGAATTCTCCTCCTCCTTGACCTTCTCTCCATGTCCAGCAAGCCCCAGCAAAGTTCAGGCCGGCCATGGAGAGTTAAGAGAGTATTTAAGCTAGTAAGAGTTCCTATTCCTACTACTACTCAAATTTCTCTTTAATTACGAGATTTCCTAACTCCTTCTTTCCTTCCTTTCTTTCCAACTTCTATTTGGGTTAGGTTGAGGTCTAAATTCGTGCTAAACCATATGGGGTAGGTTTAGGAATCCAATTCCATCACAAACTACTTATTTTAATACTTTAATACTTTTTTCTATTTAAGTAATAATTTAGTTACGAATTTAGGGTATTTTCCTATTATTCTTCTTTTAAAAATCTCTATTTTGGCCAATAAACTTATATGTCTATTTATTTAAAACCCATTATTTATTGGATTTATCTTATGGGATTCCCTTTTTTTAATTAGGGAATAATAGAGTTACGGATTTTATTATATTTTTCTTACTTGATTTTATTCATGGACTATGAGAGGTCCATTAGTCCAATCCCGATAATGGATAATCATTTCATGATGTTGGAAATCTCGCCGACATGTTCGTTTAATTTATGGGCGTGTTATTTTTCCATGTTAACGGTTTTCCGACTTAGCTTTCTAATTTGGATAATTAGTCACGCTGTGACAACGTTTGGCCAATTGGATTTTTTATTGCATGAATTCGTTCCTTGAACACTTAGGGATAATATTTGGAGTTGAATTACAATTTTTACGAAATTTTAGATGTGTTCTTGCACATACGATAATGGTACGTATGTTTCTATTATTCCGTTTTTATAGAAATTTATTATTTCAAATTTTTTAAATATGAAATTTTTTGGGTTACTACAAGAACTGTGGCCAATGCTCCCAGCTATGGAGTGGATCATCATATCGTTGAAGAAGTTTGTGGGCAGTGCCGACAGCTCCAACCAAACAGGGATGATCGGTGAATCCGCCTCGGGGGAGAAATCGATCGTCCATCTGAAAAACCTGAAGAATCTGCCTTGCACATACATGAATCTTTAAGTAGAACCTGGAGGAAATCTTCTTGGTTTAGGAATCTGATTAGTAGATGGCGGTTATCCAAAGGGCTAAGGATGAAATCATCACAAAATCTGAATCGCTGCTGTAGGTGGGAGCGGATCTCCTGGAATGGGGGTCTGCCTTGGGGGGTTCTTGCAATGACTGCCAGCTCCAAGGGGCTTGCATGAAATGTTGATCTCATCCAGGGAGAAGAACACAGCTGGCTCCCCTCCTTCTGTAGAAGCTGGGGGGTGAATGGCAAGAGGAAGAACAGGGGGGCATAGGAACGCATCAGAGCTTGAGCAAGGATGCAGCTGCTGGGGATGGAACCGCTGTGCTAGGATTCCTCCAGGGATGAGCTGTGGGGAGAGCTGGTCCACGACAGGAAGGAGTCCTTCAGCAGGAGCAGCAGGCACACCTAATGCAGTAGGAGGAGCAGTCCAAGCAGCAGAAGCACCAAGCATAGCAGCAACAGCAACATTCGATGTTGGGGTGGTAGCAGGTGGATCTCCACATTTTCCACTGTAGCAGGTCGACCCAGGAACAAGACCAGTGCTGGCCAGTCCTCAGCAGCATAAGGGGTGCAGCAGCAGGAGGGTTGATGGGGGGGGGGGTCCCCCCTCACCCCCGGGCAGCCATGGCTGGCCCCCTCCCCACGGGAAGAGAGGGCCACCAGAAGGAGGGCGGCTGGGAGAAAGAAAAGCAAACCTAGAGCTTCTCTCACTAGGGGCGACTTAGAGAGAGAATGAAATTCAGCGGTGTTCACCACTGCCTATCAGAATTCCTCCTTCCCGCGCATCCAGCCCGGTGAACATGTGCTAGAGTCGAAGATGGTGCTGGAGCCCGTGGTGGGATCGAAGGCCAGTGCTGACGGGGGGATGGCCACCTCCCAGCAGTCCACCTAGATCCCGGTCATGTTGACGTAGTAGAAGGTGGGGCGGCGGGGATTGGTGAGAAGTGGGGTGGTCTTGATGCAGATGGGCTGCCTGGCGAGGCCGAGCCGGAGGGAGCCGGAGAAGTTGAGGGAGCGGAAGTTGGGGAGGTAGTAGGAGAAGGTAAAGCAATACCTATCCTGGGTCTGTGACAGCAGCGACGCCGGTCCCCAGCCGCCGACCCAGAAGCCCCTGTGGCGACACCGAGCTGCCCATCACCTTCTGCAGGCACCCGAAGGTGTACGCCGGGAATGTCGTCGCGATGTGGAGGGTGTCACGGGATAGCACAGCTTGTCGATGATGCCACTGCTTGCCCTTTCGCCGCTGTGGCCCTATCGCTGCTGCAATCGGAAGGAGGAGAGGGAGGCAAGGGGAAGGAGGGGATTTTTACCCTTCAATCGGGCTCGGGAGGCCAAAGTTGAATGGGCGCCGAATGTTAAAAAAATTTTGTTATATATTTACTATATCAAACTCCGTAGGTATATTAATAACGTTAATACTTACGATATTATGTCATAGGGAGAGACATATCTTAAAAGTTCAAGAACAAAGTTTTGGGCATATGCCTACGACACGTATAATCTGTAAGCATAACTATGCCTATCCATACGAATAGCCTACGAATATATTGAACCGTAAGCAACTTCTGTAGGCAGAGCTATGATTTCTTGTAGTGGTAGCTCGGGCTAGTCATGGTGCTCAGATCCCAGGACTTGGTAGTGATCTCTCCAAGGATGGTCCAGGAGTCGATGGGAGCCACGGTGTGGGCGATAAGATGCTCCTCCCTTCTCTTGTCCGCCCGGAGACCCAGCATGAGCTCCAACTCCTCTAGCAAGATAGTGGCTTCAAACGAGGGGAAAATGAGTGTGTGGGTTTGTGGATGTCACAGCTCCATGAGCATCGTGAGGCTATGAAAAAGAGAGAGAAAAATACTTACTTGAACATTTTTGTCTCGAGCTTAGATGGTTGGGCACGGAAGAGAGCAGGCAAGCTCTGCGTGGGCCGCTCTCGCCGCCTTGGGGCCACCATGGGTGTGTAGCTGGCTTGGAGGGAGTAAGAAGATCTCTTCATGGCTTGGGGAGAGAGAAAACCAGGAGAGAAGAAGAGGGAGAAGACAAACTCCATTTTTGGCCCCTTGCACCCCTATTTATAGAGCCCTAGGGGGTGCTAACTGTATCCCTACTCGTCCATAGGAGTTGAGTAACAATAGTTTGGTTTAGGAGTCCCATAGGTAGTGAGATTAGCCTTAGGATAAGGTAAGGTTTGGTTTTGGTGGTTACCACGTAGATGATGTCATGATGCCCCGATCCAACGCTTTAAGGTCGCGACCACCTATGGCGCCGCAACATTGTCGCGACCCCCAGATGCTCGCGTTTATGTGTTTGTGTTTTTTTGCATCTGTGCAGGTTTTGCTTGTAGTATTGTTGTGTGTATACATATTTTCTTTGTCTTTGGTCATTATTGCTTTGTTTATTTATCAGAAAATCAAAAACAAAATCAGGAAATCACAAAAATAGATCAGCACAAGTAAGTCAGGTAAGTATTTATATCCTTACTCCCTTGCATTACTATATGGTACTATACTTATTATATCATTTCAAGGACCGGCTGATTCTCAACGTGCTCTAGAATTTGAGTGCCCCTTCAACAAAAACGGTGATGATCTAGGTGTATGTAGCTAATCGCC
>JACBKR010000902.1:0-48706 GCA_014218235.1 Colocasia esculenta
CTCGGAATTAGTGGTTGTAATAGTCTTAGTGATTTTATAATGAAATAAGGAGGTTATTCCAATTATTGTTCATTAGATGCTCTGATTTACGCAACTGTTCGTACATTTTTCTCTACTATGTACTTGGCTCACGTTTCCCTGATTTATTCCGCTACTAAATTGGAGGGGCGTGACAATCACAATAGTATAAGATACAAGAAAGTATATACATTCATGCTCATTTACAACAAATCACACTATCCCAATACATTATTACATGTCCAAAAGAAAAGTACAACTACCTGGGGCATACCTCAAGGGAGCAAAGCTCACACAAACTGCAACTACAACTCAACCATTGGTGGTACAAGTTTGCCACAACACCACTGCAAGCCAAACACACTGCTAGCACCTGAAAAGAACTGTAAGGGAGTGAGCCTTAACAAGTCACGGGCTCAATAGAGACCTCCCAAAAACAACAACACCACCAGTAACCCAAAGAAGGAATCAAGACCTCAACCACCAAAGGTCTCACTGGCAGAACTAACTGGAGAACTACTACAGTAAAATCGTGATAGCAATAAACATAATTAAACTATATTTAAACATAAACACACTAGTTAACACAGCTCACAGCAAATAAAAGAAACAACAAGACTAGTGTAGGAACACCAGTCCACCATAGTAACTGAAATGAGTAAACCACAAGCTACACTGGCCAACCATCAACGAAAGAGTAACGAGATTGACAACAAGGATTTAGTCCATCCCACACTAGAATAATAAAACACGCAAAAAGACTACCCCCAGAAAGGTCAGGGTACAATAAGTAGAGGTTCACAAACATGACTGTAGACACCCGATTCTGACCTACAAGTTGAACCACATTTCTTGTTGTTTAAGCGAGCCCCAAGTTGGTCATTCACCTTGAGCCCATCATTAGCATTGCTTTGAGCCAATTAATAGCCCAATTTTCATGATATCTCATCCATTATCTCTTAAAGAGAGTCCTTAGCCTTAAATGCTCATTATTCTCCCATTTGATTGGCCGATAATTCAAGAATAATCGATTTTCCTTAACGCGACGGGTTGTGGCGCCGCGTTAGTCTTTGTCACGCCTCCTATGGCTGTCCCGATAGCCCATGCATATCCATGCACATGGCCTTGTTGTCACGCCTCTTCTGGTCGTCGCGTTCATCCCTGTCGCGCCCCTACGACCCGTCGCGACAACAGCCGTGTGTGCTGGCCTCTGCAACCACCTCCTATTTATCATCTTATGGCCTTTGCATATATCCTCAAGCAACCCCCAACCTCCTGAGCACACCTTGGTTTTGTGGGACTCTTTGGAGGCTCCTTTGGACTCTCACCCACGAGATTTATGGGATTTATCTCTTATTTGGGTCATTATCATAAAAAATGGGATTATTCTCTCTCATTTCTTTATAAAGCAAGGTCCTTCCTTCAGAATGAGGGGAGCCCCATTTTTCACCCCGAAGGGCTGCCAAAATTTCTTGTGACCACACTTAGCTCGCAGCTCTTCCATTCCTCTCATTTTCCTCTTATTCCCTTCACCAAGCCATGCCCATTTTCTTCATCTACAGAGCTTGGAACTTGAGGAGGGCGACCCCCACTTCTTCTGAGGCTTCATCACGAGCCAAGGACGCATATAAACGCCAAGGCGTCTCCCCATATGGGGCTCTTTCTTCCCTCTTCCCTCATTTCCTTTTCCCATGCATGTCCATTTTATTTTCTAGATAGGTTGCATTTCTTTTCACCCACGTTTTTCCATCACCCAAGGAGTAAAAAACCACCCCCCAGGTCAGTTCCCACCATGCTCTTTTCTTCCACTTCATTTGTGAATAGCTTCTACACTTAATTTGTTCTAACAGGGTTTGATTGTTTGTTTCTCTTGTTTTGGTAGGTATTCAGGCAACATTCTACGAGCAGCTCCTATTCTCTGGCCGGTCAGAGAGTAGGAAGAAGGTCCCCTCACATTTCTCCCGCACTACAGAGGACGCGACGGACGAGGGCGACGCGACATAGAGATGCGCCCTACACAGGCGACGCGACATCAAGCCCATTGTGACGGGGGACATCGCAACGGGGTCCCCCGTCTCGATCTCAGTAAGTCCTTCTGTCCTCTTTCCTTTCCTAGTTTAGTTAGCCCCTTCTCATTTTCATTATTAGGCAACTATCTAGGTGGCGATCACATCCATTTTTCCATGCTTCTATAGTTAATCCATGTTTGCGTGTTTTAAGGGTGCACATTCCCCATGATTACACCTTTTGGCGATCACGGTGGGACCTTCAGTGCTAGCCTCATGAGTTTAGCCTGTTTGGCTGCCATGTTTTGTTGTTTAAATGCTTTCCTAGAACCCTGTTAGGTTTGTTTTTTGTATTGTTTTGACATTCCTGACTTCTGTTGGGAACGCGGCGTATCGCGTTGCCGCGATCTGGTCGCGTCGGCGGTGACCGACGCGAAAAGAGGTACGCCCTTCTCCTCTTCTATCTACTCTATTTCTTTTCTGAAGATCCATCCATGTCTCTTCCATGCTATTCTGCCATGTATGTTCACGTTTTTTATTGTTAGGATCCTGCTAGGGTTCGGATTTTCCTTTTCTTTTACTGTTTGTTTTTTCAGATCCTGTCACGGCGGGTGGTAGGGCCGCGATCTTGTTACGCCATGCTTGGAGGGCGCGACTTCATGTACACAATGCATGTTAGTGCTCTGATCCATGTGCCAGTTTCTATTCGATCCATGAGCCTTGTTGTGTTATTTTAGTTATTCCATGCTTGTATTATACTTTAGGTTAGTCTGTGTGTCTTTGTTTGCTTGTGACTGAAGGTTTCGGCATTCTGCTGATATCGCGGCTGGGTTCCCAGTCGCGATAGGGTCGCGGCGTATCTGGCCACCCCGACTTCGTCTGAGGCCTGTTAGTCACCTGTTTTGCTATTAGTTAGATATTCCATACATTTTGGGTGCTTAGGCCCATGCATACACTACTGATCCATACTGTTTAGGTTGTCCTCCTTGGTTGAGTGGGTCCTCTCACCTGCGAGCACTCGTGGGTTGACTAGGGCTGCCTTCCGAGGGCCTCCGTAAGTCCCTGTGACCGTACGCACATTGCGGTTCACCGAGCTGGTTGTACCCGTCGTACCCATAGTTTGAGCCATCCCCCACTTGTGAGCCGTGTGTCTCCCCTAGTTACATCGGAGGACTTGAGTTCATACCTATTAGGGTCCTACTTGACAGAGCGATATTCCATTAATCAATCCATTTAAAGGTTAAGTGCAAACTCTAAAATTTGGGTGCTAATCATAATAACTTGAGTGCTTATTCGGTGCATCCCTTCTTATCTCACAGTCCCTTCTTGTTTGTAATAGAGTTTAGGATTTGCTTGGTTAGTGTCATCTCCCCTAATTGCTTAGGGGCGGTGCATGCGTCATTGTTTAGGTAGATCGAGTCAGTCTCCTCCCTCTATCGTTCTATATCATAATCCCCTGTTCGACATGGACCATTTCCGCATCCTTGCCGATGATTCTCTGCCCATTGGGCTTCTGGAGGATGTAGCCCAGCCCTCCGCGGTTGTCCTCTCCGGGCTCATCGAGCCCTCTCTTGCCATCGGTGGTCAATCCCGCCCTCCTTCTCCTCCTGGGGCGGATGACCCACATTATCAATTCAGTCAGCTTCTCCCTCATCTGAGTCCGGATAGAGTACGTGAATTTCTGGTCGCTGCCAAAGGCAAGCGACCCTTATCTCCTCCCACCCACAGTTTTTCCCAACAAGCAGCTTCCTCTGCTCCTGTTATTTCAGCACCACACGTACCCTCCGTGGTGGCAGATCCTACACCCCTCCGTCCGCGGCTATTCACTTCTATGAGCCAGCTATTTCCCGGTGTAGATGTTCGGCCCAGATCCCCTCCAGTCTCCTCATTCTATAGGGCCGAACATGTTCCCCTTCCCGTGAGAGGTCTTACTCCTTAGAGCAACCCTGATCCTCGTCCCTACTCACCATGCCACTCTCTCTCCGACTTCCTTGCGGAGTGGACGACCATGAAGAGGGAGCTCCATGACCTAAGGAGACAATTGGACCACGGAAAGCCGTGGACATTCCCCTTCCATCTTTTCAATACCTCCGGGTCCCACCTCAGTCAAAACTTCCTATGTACCGGCGTTATTTTGGGGTAGAAGACCCTTATGTACATTTGAAAGATTTTGTGTATGAGTCAGCACCGCACAAGTACGACATCTCATGGCGTACTTGTTTCGAAAGTCATTGGATGGAGCGGCCCTCGAGTGGTTCTACTCTTTGCCCCCAGAGGAGACCGAAGATTTTTGCATTGTTCAAGAAAGGTTCTTACAGCAACTTCAAGATTGGGTCGGACCCGAGTATTCTTTGTTGATCTAGTGGCCGAGAAAATGAAGCCTGATGAGGAAGTTGTTGTCTACGCCGACAGGTGGCGTGCCCTGGCTGCTAAGGTCCGATGCCCCATGCCGGAGGAAGAGAAAGTTAAGTTGCTGATTTCCAATGCCACACCCACCTACCGTGCCATCCTAATTATGAAAGACATCACCTCCATGCACCAGTTGTACAGTCGAGCCCATTTCATCCATACCCAGCTCGAGGATTCACCCATCCACTCTATGTTTGAGGCCCCTAAATCTCGCTATCCCAAGAAGCCCCAGGGACCTATCACAAAGGGAATCCAAACCAATGAGCAGGTAAGTGTAGTGAACAACCCCCAAGGCCTAGTAGGTAGGGCACCCTTTATCAGCAACCATGGAACAATAGGCAGCCACCTCCTCAGGGCCAAAACCCCCAGCAAGACCAGCGTCAATACAACCAGGTCCCTCCGCCCCAAAATGGCTATGCTCCCCGAAAGCCCAATGGGCCCAAGAGAGCTCAGTACCCTCCTCTTCCTGAGACCCTGGCCGACATCTTTGCGTCCCTTATGTCTCTAAATGCTCTTAGGCTCCCTCCCAAAAAACCAAATTGGAACATGGCAGTGGACCAAACAAATATGTGTGTACCATCGCCATCCGAGCCACAATGTGTCAGATTGCTTCCATTTTGGGACATTATTTATGATCTCCATGAGCAAAATCAGATTGATTGGGCTGAGATGAAGAGATTGATCCATACACTGAGGGACCAACAGGGTCAAAGGCACAACAACCAGCAAAGGCGACAGCAGCCACAGTAACAGCAGCAGCAATTCCAGCAACAGCAACAATTCCAGCAGCAACAACATTCCAGCAGCATACCAACCACAGCACAACAGCAACCAACAAACAACAAGCAGAAAAGTAACCAATCAATTGACCTCGGCATAATTCGTAACCCCATGCCGCAACACCAGCCTGCTCCGAACCCTCATCCTGCTCCCCCACCTCCTCCACCCACTCAAGTTAACCCCGTTGTCCACCATCCACCACCAGTAGTCGCGTAGGCCTACGATGATGAGCACGAAGTAGGCAAGCTGTTGGTTATTTCCCACGCCACACCTACTTC
This sequence comes from Colocasia esculenta, assembly GCA_014218235.1. Lineage (NCBI taxonomy): Eukaryota > Viridiplantae > Streptophyta > Magnoliopsida > Alismatales > Araceae > Colocasia > Colocasia esculenta. The sequence continues at coordinate 5,492 of JACBKR010000902.1, forward strand.
CACCATGCCTAATACCACCACATCCACACCTACCACACCCACCATTGCCACCCTTACCTCACCACTCTACAACAACCCCGTCATACCACCCGTTATCTCGTCACCTCTCAACATCCCATTCCCCCTGTGCCAGCACCCCTATTAGCCACTCCCTCTATCATTGACGCCACTTCACCTCCCCTTCACCACAACCTCGCCCTACGGAGTGGGCGAATGTTCCACCGAATGTACCCAAATGCATCCGCGTCTATGCCGGTCAGTCGACCCAAACTTCCAACAACCAGCAGCAGTAACAAGACATTGAGGAGATAGATCCGGTCCCGGGGACCCAATATGACATACTGAAGCATCTGGATCAAACTTCAGCCAAGATATCCATCCTAGAGCTAATTAAAGGTCGCAGACACACCAAGATGCCCTGAGAGCCTTTCTGTAAAGGGTCATGGTAAATGAAGATATGAACCCAGATAATCTGCCATCTATTCTCTCCATTGTCACAAAGGGCCAACCATTACTTTTGCAGATGGAGAGCTAGCTCCCCCAGGCCAGGAGAATGCCTTTATGTGTCACCTTGACCATAAACAAGTGGTTGTTGATGCCGCATTAGTCGACACTGGAGCTTCTATAAATGTGTGCCCGCTAAGTACTTTGAGGTCTTGCAACATTTCCGAGCGCCGCCTGCAGCCCACTCCTACAACCATAGCAGCCTATGACAATTCCCGGCGGGCTTGCCACGGCATCATCTCTTTACAAGCAGAATTAGGCCCACTTGTCATGACAGTGGATTTTTATGTGCTTGACATTGATCCAACCTTCAAAGCCATTCTGGGTCGCCCATGGATTGAGGCGTTAGGGGAAGTCCCCTCTACAGCTCATCAATGCTTGAAATTTCCATTCCAGGGCCGTATAGTCAAAGTTAAAAGCGCAGCAACTTCACATACAATGTGGCCATCGAGAAGATAATGCCATTAGTCTGGCCATCTAACAAGCCCATCATCTCAGTGCTTGATGTGAATTTTCCATGGGCTTACACATTTTCCAGCAGCCGTCAGATTGTATCTCCATCGTGACCGCCGTTAAGAAGAACACATTGACAAACACCAAGGGGTGGATATCATGGTTAGAATTGGATATCAACCTGGAAAGGGTCTTGGCGCCCGCCTTCAGGGGAGGACTCAGATCATCAATGACCCCAAAAATTCACAAGCGTGGCCTCGGATATCAAGAAGTCTCAAACCATGGGCGGCACATTCATCTGCACCAAGTCAGGCCAAGACCCTCTCACCTGGACACTCTATGATCATTTTGTCAGAGGGCCCGTATAGCCAGGCTACAATACTATCATGACAGAAGCACTGTTATCCCCGTATCAAGCTCTGGAGGCCCAGCTGCCCAGCAAAAAGAGGAAGCCTGAAGAAACAGGGGCAGAAGAATCAGATCTGGAAGACTTAATCTCAGCCGTCAGTTTTCTATTCAAGGAGGACAACACCGTGCAGTCCCCGGTAGTAGAGGCAGAAGAACAAGACCTTGAAGACCTTGTTTTGACAGTCAGTCAGTTGTTCAGTGAGGACAGCATTCCACGCTCTCCAATAATAGAACAGTCAGTATCAGCAGTTACCACCAAGCGACAGTTGCTTGGACCTGGTGAGGATTTTGAAATCAACCCCCATCAACCCAGCAAAGGAGTTCTGGCCAGGGTATTCCTGGCCTTCTAGTCATTTTGTATCTTCCATCCTTGTTTATAATTTCATCCCTTCTTCTCCTCCTCTATCCTCCAATTCTCCCCTGACGCTCTCAAAGCGTTAACTGCTGCTTCGTCCCTTTTCACTATTTTCTTTAATGGCTCAGTTTTGTCCCTTTCCCGATGCCTCCACATGTAGGATTGTTTATTTCTTTCCTTAGTTCAATATATCAAAAAAAAATCAAAAAAAATGGGTGTGCTTCCTCCCTTCAATCCCCTCACCAATCGGACAGCGACCCCCGTCTTCTCTCCTCTTCTTCGGACGGCGATCCCCGTCTTTCCCCCCTTCCTCCTTCATCAGACAACGATCCCCGCACCAATTCCCTACCTCGATCCCAACTCTTGCGGTGATCCTCGCCACTTCCTGCTGCAATCCCCTTTGCTTGACGGCGATTCCCGTCACCTCCGTTCGCAGCATTCGGACGACGATCCCTGTCCCGATGCTCCCTTACTTTCGACGGCGATCCCCATCATCCATGCACTCCCTCGCTTCCTTGACGGCGATCCCCATCACTCTCTCCTCCTCCTTGGCGGCGATCCCCACCTTTCCCTTCCTTCTGCTTGAGCTGCGACCTGTGCCCACTGACCACCATGGTCATTTTGGGCGATCTGGGTGAGGGGCCTTCTGTTCCCCTGCACCCCAACTTTGTTGTGGGCACCCTGAGCTCGGGTGACCCGCCTCCACCTCCAGACCCATCAGAGGATTCCCGCGGCCCAGCCGCGCCTGTTTCTTTCCCTTCAAATAATCCTCTGGACACTTCTCCAGAGCCTCCTATAAATATCAACCTAGTTTAGATTCAGGGGTAGGATCTAGCAAGTCCCCGTCCCCGTCTAAGAAAAGAAAGGGTAGTGGCATACCTAATAGATATTTGATGGATCTGGTGCAAAGGTGTGGCGCTCTTCTAGCTGTTGAAGAGTTCGTCCAGGAAGCTGTAATTCTAAACATAGAAGCTCAGCAGAAGAGGAAGGGCTAGACGACGGATTTGGAGTTTATGAGATCTTAGCTGAGGAAGACCCAGCGGATGAAGAGGATGGTGAGATAGAGGATGTTGCTGAGATGTATGCAAGTGGCATGAGAAGATTCGATGAACCCACATCAGCAGTGGACGAACCCACCAAAGAGGTAAACATTGGAATGGAAGAAGATCCCAGGCTCCTAACTATAGCTTCCAGTCTCCCTCCTGAGGAAGAAGAGGCGCTCATAGAAATGCTAAGGGAGTTCAAGGATTCTCTTGCCTGGTCGTATGATGACATGCTTGGCATTGACCCCGAGTTGGTAGAACATAGGTTAATCTTGAAGCCAGGGGCGGTTGTCGTTAAACAAAAATTGAGACGATTCCTCCCCCACATTGCTTTGAAGATGAAAGAGGAGATTGACAAACTACACAAAGGTAAGTTCATCCGTGTAGTCCTCTATCCATTGTGGGTGGCGAACATAGTCCCGATAATGAAAAAAGATGGGAGAGTGCGAATTTGCATAGACTTCCGGGACTTGAATAAGGCATGTCCAAAAGACAATTTCCCTTTACCTCATTTGGATGTGTTGATTGATAACACCACTGGGTATGAAACCTCATCATTCATGGATGGGTACTCAGGATATAATCAAATCCTTCTAGCCCCGGAGGACCAAGAGAAAACCTCCTTCACCACACCCTGGGGAACTTATTGCTATGTGGTTATGCTGTTTGGATTGAAGAATGCCGGCGCCACTTATCAAAGGGCAATTCTAGCTATCTCCCACGATATGATCCATATTGATGTTGAGGTTTATGTGGATGATATTGTGGTGAAATCTCAGACTCGAAGAGAACACTCCTCCGTGCTTGCCAAAGTATTCCACCGCGCGCAAGAATAAATTGAAGATGAATCCAAAGAAGTGTGTGTTTTGGGTTTCTTCAGGCAAATTGCTAGGTTTCATAGTTAGCAAATGGGGAATTCAGATAGACCCTCACAAGGCCAAGGCAATAAATGAAATGCCTCCTCCTAAGAACATATCTGAGCTTCGATGTTTGATTGGTCGGTTACAGTTCATAAGGAGATTCATATCTCAGCACTCCCAAAGATGTCGGCCTTTCTATGAACTGTTGAAAGGAGGAGCCAAATTTGAATGGAACGCTAAGTGCAGGAGGCCTTTTATGAGCTCAAGAGTTATCTCATGAATCCTTCTGTGCTGCAGGCATCTGTCCCTGGGAAACCCTTAATCCTATATTTGTCGACTATTGAGGACTCCCTAGGAGCTGTCCTTGCTCAACATGATGATTCTAGCAAAGAAAGGGCAGTCTATTACCTGTCTAGGCTCTTCAATCCTTCCGAACTCAAGCTCACCACAATGGAAAAAACATGTGCAGCACTAGTGTGGGTAGTGCAGAAATTAAAGCACTACTTTCTAGCCCATAGGTGAGTTTGATTTCTAGAATAGATCCTATTAGGTATCTTCTGGAGAAGCCAATCCTCGCTGATAGATTGGCGCGTTGGCAAAGCTTCTGTCTCAATTCGATATCACCTTTATAGTCCAGAAGGCTATAAAATGGTATGCATTATTGAGCACCTCGCTCACCTTCTCTTCTTCACAGTGACACGGTTCAAGAGGATTTCCCCGATGAAAACCTGTCACTCATCTCTCGCGATCCCTTCTGGTCGCTCCACTTTGATGGGACTCTCAATTCTAGGGGACGGGGCATAGGTTGTCTTGCTCACCCCAGAAGGATCACCATTCCACTTGCATATCAACTCCAATTCCCTGCCACCAATATGTCTTTGAGTATGAGGCTCTCCTAGCTGGTCTAAAGCTTGCCTATCTCTTAGGCACGCACCATCTCAAGATCATAGGAGAGCCTCAAGCCCTATCAAGATCCTTTCTACCTATCGCACTCGTGACCCTAAGCTCAAGCCCTATCAAGATCTGGTCACTCTCCTAGCCAAGAAATTCCGTAAACTCATCTACATTCACACTCCTCGCTCTCAGAATATCCTGGCCGATGCCCTCGCATCCCTAGCCTCATCTCTCTCTTCCCTCTCAGCCGTAGCGCTGAGACAATCACTGTTCAAGATTAGAAGCTCCCTCCATTCAGGACCCTTGGTTCAATAACCTTAGGAGCTCTTTTGTGACGACCCTCATTATACCGGTACGGTTATACCCCCACGTCGTTATAGTAAAGGTTATCACAGTGGGACATTTACCCAAACACTATCACATGATTGAGATATACACAAATATATACAGAGTCGCGGAAGTAAAGGACTAACTGTCGTCACATTTCATCATCCACATTTCACATACATGATCCATATAGCAATTTAAAGGACTAAACTTTCATAATTGAGATTGCACCAATTTCATTGTCCAAAATTAAAGTTCTACATTTAATACATAACTTGTCCATAATTACAAAATGATAACTCTAATACAAGCTACAATTACATACTATGAAACAAAAAGGGGCACAACGTCAACTCCCCAAGCTACTCTCCACGCTCGGAGTCGCTCTCCACTGTCTCCCCCAAAGTGTGTCACCAACTAAACCTGTACGCCGAAGCAGGAGTGAGTCTAAAAGACTCAGCAAGTAATTCATACACATCATTCATGCATACATCATAGTAGGTCCACTATTCCAATTTGCAAGGCAATCATACAGCATGCTTGAACATTAATAAGAGACACCTACCATGGTATTTCTACAAAGTCAAAACACATGGTACATGGTTTAAGATATTTCACGTAACACTTCCTATCACATGCTTTCTACTCATTAAATCACATGAAGACTACACTTCCAATTTGACTACAACATGATAGCAATTTACATGGGATTAGAATATCATAGCATGGATTATCGTCTCATACTCTAACACATTCACTTCACATGGTTACACATTCCCATATTTCACATGGTTCATTTTATTCAAACATTTCACATGTACACTTGTTTACATTCTATCATAAATAGTTCACATGATTTCACATTTCACATTCACAAGTTCACATATATACAATTTACACATGTACACATATACACATGCACATTCACATTTCACAATTTATTTGCCGTGACACATGGTCCAAACCACCACTAGAAGGACACATCACATACACATAACACATAGCACATCACCTAGGCAATACAGTGATGACTCTTGGCACTGCGCAGACCGGGAGAACACGTCTCCACCCTAACCAGTGGTACTTGTCCACCTCCAGGATTTCATCCTAATCCCTTAAGATATCTTAACACATTGAACCTTCTCATGGGGACCTTTCCATGATACAGTTCCACAGCCCTCTATGGAAGCATGTCACACACGGCACATTTTACACATTACACATTCCGATTAACACACGTTTTACATATGATATTCACACTTTCTTATTTATGCACATGGTTCTGTTCTTCCCTAGCATGATGCCACTAATAACAGAAATCAAGCATTTAGTAGCTCTCTCATGGATTCATTGGAACGCATATCATTTAACCATAATCATGGTACATGTATTTATAGCTCATTTTCACATGGAAATCTCATAGTGTAGGCTACTGTTATCCATTTTCCTGAAATTTAACCACATGCTGTTTTCGGGTATAAGAACACACATACAAATTTTCACATTTTTCTGAATTCACATGAATTTATAGAAATTAAAACATTCAGTTTTATGCCATTCATAAACTAAGTCAACATAGAACATGTCATGGATTTCAGATTTGATCATGCACAGTCATGAACCACACATACATATTGGCACAAAAATTTCCCCAAATTTATTTCTCATCGCACGATTTACTAAAATTTTCACAAGGTCTACACATTTTCTATTTCTCATTGTAGAAATTATAACAATTCGCATGAGTATGGGAAAATTTCCAAGTTTGCAGGCATGGACTGATACATATAAACATGGTTCATAAAATTTCACAGCCTTTAATTCCTCAGAATTCATGGGAATAAAATTAAACATGCGTAGCCTCTTTCCTACACATGCCTTTTAATAATTCTAATAATTATTCCATCCACAACAAAATACAGGAAATTCACAACAATCCATTATCTATTTTACATAACATATAAAATTTACATTATATCCTCATGCGCAGAAATCCGAAATTTAAAGATATAGGGCAGAACAGTCCACTGTTCTGTCAAGAAGAACTCAACGGCATAGTCTGGCCATCAAACAAAGTAAACGGCAATATCGTTGCCGTCAACGGAAGATCTTGACGGCGAGCGATCTTGCCGTCAAGTTCGGGCCTGTGCAAAAACACAGTCCGAGCTTCAAGGAATGGTGAATGTAGGGATCCAGGACACGAGAAAAATCCATAAAAATGATAGAAACCTCCTAGACACATACATGGACAAGGTGAAAGGGTTACTTGCCTTTGGAAAAACTCCTAAAGTGATCAAAATGGTTGGAGAAGCTCTCCTTGGGCAGTCCCAAGAAGCCTCCAAGATGCCTCCACTCCGGCCTCTGTGATGCTCCCCTCTGCAATCCAGGGTCGGGGATGTGTAGCCGGATGTGTTGTCTCCCTCCTTGTCGAAGTGGATCTCCAGAAGAAGCCTTGGATCGCCGGATCAAAGCCTCCAAACTCCAAGTTTTCTCACAGGTTCTAGGGTTTTGTTTTTCTCTTTGCAAAGAGCCAAGAGAGCTCTTTGGGGTTGTAACAAGGGCTCTTCTTAAGAGAGGACCCTCTCATCCCACGCAAGAGGTCGGTTGGAAGGCCAAGGAGCCGTTGGGGAGTGTTGGCATCTCCCATCAAGGCATGGCACACCATCACGCTGCAGACTGGCCTGTCATGAAGTAGACGTCCACCGATAAGGCCGTCTACTTACTAATCGACGTCCACCATATGGACGTTAACAATAGTGAACGTCCATTCATGTTGACGTCGACTAACCCTTCGGCCATAACTCAAAACCATGCAAAAACCCTAATTCCTCCTAAGTTCATGCATGCAATACATAGGGTGCAATGCACACACTCACTATGTCACGAAATCAACCGATATATATATATACATACAACTAAGTTTATACATACATTCATAAGTACACCAAGATAATGTATACATAATACTTACACGATAATGCATATATACATAAGCATAAAATTGCACACAAAAAATAATAAGGACAAAATTCGAGGGCCTTACATCTTTAGTCTTAAAGGCAGAGAAAAGAGAAGCGAAGGAAGTGTTCCTTGTGGAATTAGGAGAAATGATGGCAGAAGAAAGGCCATGGTACCACGAGATTGAGTTGTATTGCAAGATGGTACCTTCCCAGAAGAAGCAGAAGCAGAAGATAGGAGAGCCATCCGTAGAGCGGCACTGAGATATACAATTGTTGGAAAAGTACTTTACAGGCGCACTCTAAATGGAATACTCCTCAGATGTTTGTCGGACGAAGAAGCCTAGAAGGTAGTGGATGGAGCCCACTCTAGTGAATGTGGAAGGCATGTGAATAACCAAATGTTGGCTAAGAAGATTCTTAGGCAGGGCTATTACTGGCCAACCTTAGAAGAAGACTGTTCCATCTACGTACGTAGGTGTGTCAAGTGCCAGCTTCATGCCGATAAGATCCATGCTCCATCCTCTTCTTTGCTCCACTATCTTCCCCTTGGCCTTTCTCCATGTGGGCCTTTGATATCATTGGACCCCTTGGTGATCGTAATGCTCAAGTAAAACAAAAATCTTTCATCCTTACTGCTACTGAGTACTTCACCAAGTGGGCCGAAGCAAAGGCATTCGCAGAAATCAAAGGCTCGACCGTATGCAGATTCATCATGAAGAACATCATCTCGCGGTTCGGAGTACCAAGTGGCTTCATCACGACATGGACCCCAATTCATCACACAGGAGCTTCAAGACCTATGTAAGAAGTTCAACATTTCTTTGCATCATTTATCTCCATACTACCCGCAGGGCAACGGCCAAGCCGAAGCCACAAACAAAATGCTTTTGAAAAATTAAAAAAAAACTTGTGAGTCTCATAAGTTTGCCAATTGGCCTGAAAAATTGATTGAGGCTCTATGGGCCTATCGTACCTCCGTCTGCACACCCACTGGGCAAACTCCCTTTTCACTTACATACGGGATGGAAGCCGTATATCCACATGAGATCCTCATTCCTTCGCTAAGAGTTCAGCTAGACAAAGAACTTAATCCCGACGAACGTCGAGAGGCGTTACTTACACAGCTGGAACTCCTAGACGAACGGCGTCTAGCCGCGGCCGATCATGTACTTTCATATCAAAATAGACTCTCAAGATCCTTTCAAAAGAAAGTGATTGAATGCAAATTCCAAGAAGGATACATGGTTTTGAAGCGAATTTTCATAAAACCTAGAGCTCCTAGGTCAAAATTGCAAGCAAACTAGGAAGGGCCGTGCGTTGTTAAGGAAGTGCACCCTGGGAATGCATATAGGCTTATCAATGCCAATGGTGAGGAGCTCTCTCACCCGTGGAATGGGCTGTATCTTAAAAGATTCTACCCTTAATAAAAGGTTTTCAATAGCGATATCGTCTTGCAAAAGAATGTTAATAGCTATGTGTCTCACTCCCTTTCATTTGTTGTCGAATGACCCTTATGCTCGGTCACCCACACCACACGGAAACCTAGGGCTAATTTTCCTTAGTCAGTGGTGTTCCTGCCTTGCCCTAGTATGGGGTGCGAAGGTCAATTCTCTTCTTGCTCGAACAAGGTCTAGGGGCAAAAGGACGCTGACTTGTAGACTAGGGGAGGTGTAGCTCATATGTATGAAGTCTCAAAGAGAGACGGTCTGTTCAAAAAGAAAGAAAAGAAAAAAAAAAGAAAAGAGAAAATTGATAAGAATAAGAAGTAAGCGGAAAATTGAAAATAGGGGCATGTCAAAGAGTGGCAGTACAATTCCCCGCGGGATGCCCTTGAGCCCGGTCGTACGCATGCCCCGGACAAAATAATGACCATAAAGTCTCTGGACAACAGATGGATTCCGTATGAGATACACCCTTTCAAGTCATACAAGCCAGTCTCCCAAGCACCAAGTCCAAGTCTTGTCTCTTTTAAGTCTTCCTATCCCGCTAATGACTGGAAAATCCCACACCTGGTCTACGTTAGAACATTAGTGACTAGGGGCAAGTGGCCTTTGGGGAGCCAAAAGTAAATGCACACTGTGCTTAGGGGATATTTGACAAGCATAAGATAGGAATAAGATCCATAGCCAATCACTCAAATGCAGATGATGTCATTATCAAAAAACCCCAAAAAAACAAAAAAAAAATCAGAAAACCCCAAAAATCCAAAAAAAAAATTCAAAAAATCTCAAAAATCCAAAAAAAATCAGAAAACCCAAAAATCCAAAAAAATCAGAAAACCCCAAAAATCCAAAAAATTAGAAATTTTCAAAATTCAAAAAAATTAAAAATTTTAAATAAAAAAAAATTAGAAAATTTCGAAAATCCAAAAAAAATGTGTGTGCATATCGTTTTCTTTGGCATGCATTATTTCGATTTACTTTCCGCCTATTTAAATAAGGCTTAGGCCCTTGACAATTACGAAGTTGAAGTCATTTTTACCTAGCGCAAGGGGCTGAGCCAAAGAGCAGATCTAACCTGTTTTTCCTAAGTGTTCAGGGACAGGGAATTTTTTGGAACGCGCGCAACAATGTACTCAGGGTACTCTTTTCCCCTCTCTCTTATTCGGATCTGATCTCACACTCGTGTCAATCGCAATTCATTCATTCATTTTTTATATAAATATTGACATAAAGTAAAAGATCCACTAAGAGATAAGCAGTATGTACAAAGATAAGGGGGAGGTGGCTCACAAACTCCTCATTGTTCACCACCACTCTCCCCGGATCCCTCATGCCTATCTGGAGGTGGTGGCATCTCACCACCACCACGACCACTCCGAGCTCTCGTCGCTCCCGTCAGGCGCCTCTCCTCATCCTCGTTCCTCCGGCGGCTGGAGGAACCTACCAAATACTGCCTAACGGAGGTGCCAGTCGCTCTGCTGGCCCCACTCGTGCCGCTCCTACTCTGGCTCTGTGATCGGCCTATGGCTGTCATCACCTCCTAAAGTCCCCGTGCTAATGTCTGTTGTGCATGCAGATCAGCGTGCAGCTGGGCTAGCTCTTCCTGGTCTACTGACGACCCCTGCACTCGCAGCGTCGCCAGCTCCCTCGTCGTCTCTGCCACCCGGGACTCAGCTGCCTCCGCCCGGATGCGCAGCTAATCTCTCTCTCCTGTCACGATGTCGACCTACGCCTGCAACTGGGTCGCTCGGTCGTGGCAGTCCTCAGCTATGTCTCCAGCAAGAAAAGCCAAGTCAATGCCAAATGTAAATAATTTTCAATTTAAATCAATGTCTTGCTTACCCTCTCGGCCAACTCCGTCCGCGCCTCCTCGGCTCTCCTCACTGCGATTGCCAGTCGATCCTCCAGATCCGACTAGGAGCCCTCCGCCGATCTGGAGGAGGAAGCACCAGCCTCCGCTGCTCTCCTCACCCTGTCTAACTCCCTCTGCTGCACATGCAACATACGTCAGTTTCCCAAATCAGCCTATGAAATTGGTAAAGTACTAAATCCTAAGTAAGTGCTTACCAGCTGGGTCTGCCTCCCTCTACGTGACCTCTCGGTCCTGCACCGCTGAGTGGAGCAGGACCCGAAGTGAGGTGATCTCGCCAGCCACGTCCACCTGCAATTCATTTCAAAATTGTTAGCTCAATTCCAAAAGAAGCAATTAAAAAGGTATAGGTTTAGGAGATCTACTGGTCGTCGTGCGCCCTTATAGACCCTCGCCTCATACTTTAAGGCAAAAGCTTGAAGGTACGCATCGTCCGATGTGGCGGTGGACTTGACTTGCTTGCCTCGGCGCTCCCAATTCTGGATCTGCTCCTTTGCCCGCTCGTGCCAATCGGTGGTGTCATGAAGTCCCCAGAAGCTCCGACCAGGCCAAGGGGTCCGGTCTCAGCTGGGGAACTCCATTACACCCTGACGAAGGCTGAGTGACCTCTAGGACAGATGTAGGTGGAGAGGTAGCACAAGGTTGAGTGCATGCACCCACACCGACCTACCAAAGTAGGGGCGGGCCTGCACCAACCAAGGTTGTCCCTCATCCCCCTCCTCTAGATATGGCTGCCACAGCACCTGCACATCAAAGCATATCTGGTTAGTCGCCAAGAAATTAATTCAAAATCATTAAAACTTAGAGAGAAGGGTTAGATCACTTACATCTAGCTGAGGGTAGGTGTCGATTGCGTCTTGAATGGACGCCAGCTGATCGCTCAAAGTATGTGTGTCGTGACGTGGCTCCCAGCGTCGAGCTATGGGTCGCTCCAAAATCCCCCTCCTTAAGCCAGGGAGGTGTAGGTAGGCCCAGACCTGCAAGAGCATGAAGGTAGTCAGATCTTAATTCACAACTAGTGCAGTGAAAGTAAAGGAGCAAAGGGAAGAAGAGTACCTGAAGAAAAGGGAAAAACCCGCTTGTGGACGTCTGTCGCTTGGAGGCGCCCAGGCTATCGAACTGGTGCGCCAGGAACACTGCTCCCCACGCGTAGTCCCCCACCTGGCCTAAGTCCTCCAAGAGTGGCAGAAATCGGCAGTGGACTGCGTCGCCCCTCGTGGCAAACAGGAGTCTGCCTAAGAGCAAGATGAGAAAGCAACGCAGGTCCAGTCTGCCTCAGCCCCTGGCTCCTCCGCTAAGACCTCCTGGCAGCCTCTCTTCAGTCTCCGTAGCTGCTCATCCACTTTTTCTCCCAACCTCTTACTTGTCTCATAAGGCCTGAGACTCTCCTGCAGACTCACTCTGGGGATGAGGGAAGACCTCGGCTCTACAGTCAAGGCTAGTACTCTGCGGGCTAGATCCCTATAGCAAGGGTAGGTGAACCCACTCACTGGCCGACCATATACCCTAAAACATGTGATCCGGCTCACATCCTCTAAGTTGGGGATCATATGACCCCATGGGAACACGAAGGCAGTCGCCTCCATGTCCCACCCGCTGCGCAGGGCCTAGGTGAGTGCGGGATCCACCCTCATCCTGTCCATCCTCAGGACCTCGCCAAAGCCCATGCCATCTAACCTCTCTCTCTAGAAGCTAGGGAAGGCTAGGTACACTGCTAAAACTAGGATCCATGAGACCCGGTCCCTCATTTCTCCCTGCAAGCACAAATCAGTTCCAAAAAATCAGTCTAATTACTCTCCTGGTTGGACTCTCGACTGAGGTTGCAGCGGCTTAGTGGGCCGCAACTATGTCGTGGCGCCCCGATGCGTCGCGACCATATCGCGCCCCCCTAGTGCACCGTGACCTTGTCGCGGTGGCCTTGGCCGTCACGACATGGTCGCAGTCTGTTGACCTGGCGTGACACCTGGTGTCACGACGGGACGAACCGTCACGTTCTCAGATGGTAGCTGTAACGTCGCTTATTTTCGGATCCTTTTTGGATCGTGTGTGTTGTGGTTGTGATGGCTGTTGTAGGCCAGTGTGGTGTAGACGCGTGGTGTGTGTAGGTGTGGTGCAGGTTAGGTCCCGAAATGAAATAGGACCTGCTGCAGTTGAGTAGGAGTTGGCGGCCAGGGGTGGTCGTTGACTTGTTGGCGTCCAGGTAAGTGGTCGTTGACTGCATGATCTTGGCGGCATTAGATGTGGACGTTTAGAGTGCGGTTGTCTTTGGCGGCAGAGGGGTTGACGCCAACCTGAGAATTCTGCAGGTTATAGGGTCACCCGAGAGCAGGTTTCCCATGTCTCTCTCTTCCCCTTGCCCTAGCTTCGCGTCCCCGTGTTTCTAAAGCTTCCAGCAGATACTGAAGGGTGGTTGGAGGATCGTGGAGCGTGTGGCATTGTCGAATCGGACGAGGAAATGCTGTGGCGTGGTGCAATTCCCGTGGGAGCTCGCGGAGGGTTCGGTGTGAACCGGGAGAATTCGGAGGGTTTGAGCGTGTTCTGAGGTAGGGAATGACCCTTGTAGTCCTGTAGGTCGTGTTAAGTAATTAGATAACATGAATCTGCATGAAAATGGTGATTTCGGGTCATGGTACCCATGCGGGGATAATGGGTGGTTTGATGATTTTATGTAGTAAAGCATGCTGCTTTAGTTTAATTATAATGCATGGGAGTTAGAGGAACTGTTTCCTCCTATTTTTTAATGGTTTGGATCAGGAATGCATGTGGGATCGGTTAGGGTTTCTGCAGGAGTAGAAGCTGAAGATCTTGGCGTCAACATCGTTGGTCGCCAGGTTCATCAGCCGGGATATAGACGGCCAGATCCATTGTCGTCTACTTCTTATAAGCGGCAGTCGATGTTGCCGCCAACTTGTGCATGTATTCATGCAGTGTGGTTACGTAGCTTTTCTGATTATGAATATTACGTGTTTGTGTGTGCATGGCGATGATCGGTGCGAGCCAGTGCACTTGTTATGCTCTTGGAGCATACTGCTCATGTAATGGGCATGTTTACGTGAATGATGTGTGATGTACGTAATTGCTTTACGCAGTATGTGTGGTGCGTTGGCACCCGTGGCACTCTTGGAGTGCATTGTCCATGTGTTGGACATGTGGTTCACGTGGTAGACGTGTGGTACACCAACCAGGGTGTAATATACACGTGTTGTCTACGTGGTTTGAGTGTGTGTATACTATACACTTTGTTGTAATGTAATTCTTATGATTTGTCGTAGTAACTGGGCAGTGAGGTTCCTGTGTGAGCCTAGCCTGACTTTGTGGTGTTTGGGCAGTGAAGGTCCATACCGACCTAGCCCTGGTCCGTTGTTGTCTTTCGAATAATATTATATTGATTTATGTATTAAGTGGTGTGTGTTGCCACGGAGGTCACCTCATGACCAATGATAGGCAAGTTTGTGGTTCAAGTATGTGTTGGTGTGGGATAGCTTTGGGGTCATATGATGACCGATGTAAGCTAATCCTAACACTTGTATATCGTAAATTATAAGTAAAGGCTATATGTGTAAGTATCGTGGTTTGTGCTAGCCGAGTGTGGTGGTCCGCGCCTATTCGGAATGCCTCTCTAGTCGGGTACCCCAGGTTCTTTGTGAGCCAGGCACGTGTGTTTGTTGTGCTCGGGGTTTTGTCCCGATACTGGTGTTGTACTGTCGAGGTCTGTGTCGTCTTCCTGGACACCCTCACTCCTGAGTTTGAGTTGTACGTCCGCTGAGGGAAAGACGGCAGTGGGGCAGCGACTTCCCAGAGTTTGTTCTTGTGTCGCTTGTAGCACGCTCGTAGTTGGGGTACGGACACTAGTAGTCGACACTGGTCCCCAGCTAGTCCTGTTTTCCAGTGCCTCACTTTAGGGTGCTCCGGCAGAGACCCTAGAGGTGCCAGGCATGGGCCTGCAGTTTTGTGTCTGCAGGTGTGTGTGTGGTTGGTCTCCACAGTTGTTTGACTTCTTCCTTGTGGAGCGGCAGTTGGACCTTTCGTCCGTGACTACGAGGCTGAGAGGTTGTTCTTGTGTTGTGTTGTCGGGTTGGATACTGGCCTGATCAGCTAGTAGTCCGTTCCCGTGTGGTGGCGTCGTTCTTTCTGACTCGTGCTTTGCCTATTCTGGCTGTAGTTTGACTCGTGCTTTGCCACTGGCTGTGGTTGTGATTTTATGACTCGTGGTCGAGGTTTGACTAGTTCGAGGTGTGCCCTGGTGTTGGCACAATTGTGGTTGAGTTATAGTTTATGTGATTTGCCGGTTGAGGTTTTACTTGTAATATTGTGCTTAAATAAAGGTATAATATAATTGTGGTTCAGTGTGGTGTCTACCACCTGCTTGTACCCTTGTTCGGATATTCATGTTGTGGTACCTCAGAGTAGCAGGTACTTGTATCCTTCATGGGTTATTTTATAGTTTTGTGGTGTACATTGTGTACCAACCTTTCAGGCTCTCGTGTGTTGTGGAGGTCTTGTGATTTGACTTGCCACTTGTTGTATCCTAACTGTTTTAAGTAGATCTTTGTTTATATTTTATTGTGGATTAGTTTGTGATTATTATTATTTTCCTTTGTGGTATTTTTCCAATGAGGCTTGGGCTTAGGCATATTGTGTTTAGTAGAGCTATGCTCCATGGAGGCCGTGTAAGACCTTCCACTTGTTGAGTTTTACCCTTCTTGGGCATGGTTCCGATTATGGATTCAGTGTGTGATGGACTAGCTAGTTGTAGCCAGTCCTACCATTTATGTGGCTCTCGACGTAGTGTGATTTGGAGTATAAAGGACCAGCTCTTGTTAGCAGTCATGTTACTTAAGTGTTCGAGATTTGCTTGTGAAGCTTGTAGCCTGGGCAGTGACTTGCCTATGTGGCTTATAGCTTAGGTAACTAGTTGTTGTAGCAGTGTGCCAGTGAGACTGTGGTTTAGGCACTTTAGTAGTTGGGCTGACTAATGATATTATGTTAGTCCTGTAGTCCTACTTTCCTTCTGAGGACTTTGTGTTTATTATCATGATTATGTTAATTGTTATTTATTATCATGATGTGAGCATGAAATGGTTTGGGGGTTAAGGTGTTTGTGGTTACGGTGTTGTTTTGGGTAGCCCCTACTGAGCCAGTGACTTGTTGAGGCTCACTCCCCTACAGTTCTTTTCAGGGCTTGCCGTGTGTTTGGCTTGCAGTGGCGTTGTGTCGGACTTGTACCACCAGCAGTAGTTTAGTAGTTAGTGTTTGTGAGCTTGTGCTCCCTCGGGGTATGTCCCAGGTAGTTGTACTCTTTTAATTGGACATGTATTAATGTAATGGGACAATTGTACAATTTGTGAACAGATATGAGCACATGTACTTTCTTGTGTCTTATATTCTTGTGGTTTGTCTTTATACTCTTACTGGACACGTGTGTGATATCCCTTGCGAGACTTCGGTCCGTTTGCGGGAGGCGGATCTGGATATGGAGCCTTAATGGGCATAAATACCCGGTCCGTCATAGTTGGTATCAGAGCAATGTCCAGTTAGAATATGAAAAGACATTGAAAGTACATGTCCCAATACATGGATTAATGTTCACTGCTGGTAGTAAGTCTGAGGTTTTGTGTGATATAAAGTAGTTTTTACGTGAGCTTTTGGCACTAAACCGTGTGTTCTGTTTGTTGATTGGCAGTTGTGAGCAGTTGTTGTGCCCAATGTGGATAGTAGCATAAGTTGTGTGATAGCATCCTGACACTAGTGCAGTTAAAGCAGTTAAAGTATAGAGTATTTCTGTGATAGATCAGTTTAGTTATTAAAGATTTGCAGTTAAAGGAATTGAAGAGATTAACAAGTTTGGATATGGAATTCAGTAAGTAAGTTATAATGAATAGAAAGTTGGTAGAGACAGGTGTATGGTAACAAGGTGATAAGGATCAGGTCAGTGTGTGTGTGATAAGTTGCAGTTGAGAATCTCAACAAATGTATTGTGGCATTAGAGATTTGAGTCAGAGGATATTAAGAAACAGTGTGGATGGAAATGTGATTAGAGTTATGAAGAGTTGTTATCACTGCTTGTTGTTATCCTGCCTCACCTGCATTTACATTCACAACTGACACCTCTTCAAAGAAAACCATCACCATCTTTGAATTTCCTGCTCTTTTCATATTATTCTACTCATACTACTTAAAGTCAATCTCTGATTAAAAAAAAAACATAATAAACTCGATTTCCTTTATTCCACTGCGCAAAACTTTACACTTTCTCCTTATTCAAGCAACTTGAACAATCTCTGAATATTAAATTTTTCTTTGCTTCCGCTTCCGCTGCGCTACTCTGATCACACTGAACACTTTTGCAAAATATTCCACAATTTCTACTCATATTATTACTTTCAATTACTTTCTTCTGACTTCAACTGCTTCTCAAATCATCCCATTCAATAAATTCATGCTGAAGAAATTACTGCAATTTCTGTTCTGCCAAACCGCTATTGATATATTATGCTCTTCATATATCTTTCTTGTTTTACTGACATTCTCTGGCTAATTCTCATAATTCTGAGGCATAAACTTTTCAAATATTCTTAATCAATCTGCTCCACCATTTAAACCCTGAAATATCTTAATAACAATTCCTTTCTGCTCAATTAATCATTTCTTTGCACCAATATGCAAACTCTAACTGACATTTCCTGACTCATCTGATCTTATTCACTTCATCATTTGCTAAATTCTTCCTTTCTCTAATCTATATCTTTTCTTTATCTAAATTGCCAATCATCAACTAAATATTCTTCTTGTGCTACATTAGGCCCTCTAGGGCTCCTCCATGCATCCACACATTCAAATCAAGGGTTTAGGGCTTGAGATCCTACCTTTTGCATTGCATTTTCCTGAGGCCTTGCCGCCGCCTCTAGGTCGACGGCGGGTGCCTCCTCCTCTTCCATCTCCACCTCCTCCGTCGGAGGCGCCACTTCTCGCTGCCAGGAGCTCCGTCTCACTGCCGGTCTCTTCCCCTTCCTGCTGGGGGAACCCGCTCGATCACCGCCGCCTTCCATCGGATTCAGGAAGTGAGTAAGAGTCTGAGATTTAGGGAGTTTGAAAGAGGGAGAGCAAAGGGGGAGCAAGAAAGTGAGGGAGTTGGGAGAGGGGTCGCCGGAGGGTGAGAGGGATTTGGGCGCGTGAAAGAGGGAGAAAGCAGTTTCTGCATTTTTGAATCGTCGATTGATGTCGTGACGCCGTGGGGCATCACGTTCTTGTTGCGGTGGCTAGGTAGGCCGCGATAATGTCGCGACCCCCCGCCCCGTCACGACCTTTAGGCGGCTTAGGAGAGGGTTGCGTTATCAACAGAACACAATGCGCTCAAAGTAAAAGTCTATTTTTATTCATTCAAATCATTCATTACAATGCCTAATCTTTCCTACACTCAATCAAATGCACTCTTTTGCCCTAATTACCATCTGATACAATGCCTACATCAATCTATTCCATCTCAGGCTCCTGTTTCAGCTGGACGAACCCTCTTCAATGCCTCGAGGTACTCTTGGGTCACGTCCTTGTCCTCCACCACCTCCGTCTAGAGGAGACCCGTGGTGCATCCCTCCCAGTGGACGATGGCACTTATCACATCTCGCTCATCTTGGTCATCACCCCTCTTCCGTTCCTGAATGGGCGGGTAGTGCGAGAGCAGAGGAACCACCGTGCGTGCATCTCCGCACTGAAGGTGGCAACGATCCGGGTTATAAAGGGCCAATGCCTCGTTGCCTATGAGCCGTAGATCCAGTCCCGTGCGCTGTGGTAGGCGGATCATCCTGTTATGGAGGAAGCGTGGGCGCATGTCGAACTCCGCTACCGTCATTGCTTTGAAATGATCGCGCCATCCCTTCAATCCCTTCACTTGTGCTGTCTTGCACCACGCCTGTGGTGTCATTTACAGGGGTGCACCCACAAAATCTAATGAGTGATGCAGCATGCTCTTGCACTCAGTGAAGAGGTTGTCCATCGCCCGGAATTGAATGTGCATCCCCATCCAGAGCTCGAGGGCGATGACATAACCATAGAAAGGGCCTCCAGTGGCTATAGAAGATAGTCCAGCATAGATATAACTAAAGGCGGCCTGTGCAATGCTCATACCTTCGGATACGGAGTCGATTATGCTCAGGTTGGCAAATGAGATGGCACCGTCTTCTGCCGGGAAGAGAATAACGCTGCAGATGCAGATGGCGGCGGCTTTGGCTATAGCAAGGTGGTTCCCAGTCTTGCGTTTGCACTGGGAGACAACCCACTGGGAGATGGGGAGGAGGTGAACATGGTTCTGGCTAGTCATACTGTGCAAATCCATCTTCTTAGTGGTGATCTCACCGAGGATGCTCCATACGTCGATAGGCGCCACAGTATAGGAGAGAGCATGCTCCTCTCCCCTCTTGTACTTAGGGAGACCCAACATCAGCTCCAATTCCTCTAGCAGTATAGTGGCCTCAAACCCGAGGAAGATAAATGTATGTGTCTGCAGGGGCCACAATTCCACCAGTGCAATGAGGCTGTCCCACACATGCACGATCTTGTGGTACTGTTTCGCCAGAACTAGCACTGTTGAGAGCCCCCATTCACGCAGATGCCGGGTAGAAGCTAGAGGGAGCATCTCTACCATGGGCTCCAACCATGGGACTTTGGAGAATCTCCTATGGCCCTGGAGGATCTAAAAAAAAAGAAGAAGAAGGTTGGTAGCAGCGGGAGGAGAAGAAGAAAAAGAAGAACATGGAGAGAGAGAAGAGCTAGAAGAGAGAAAGTGCACTTACTTGGAGTTCCAGCCTTGCACAAATGTGCCCGGCACGGAGGAGAGGCGTTGTAGCTCGACGTGGGACACTCGGGCCGCCTTGGGGCCGCCATAGGGCTTGATGTCATCCTGGAAGGTAGAGAAAGACCTCTTCATGGCTGAGGAGAGAGAAATTTGAAAGAGAGGAAGAGAGAGAGAGAGAGAGAGAGAGCTGTGAATTTAGGCCCCCCACAGCCCTATTTATAGAGCCCTAGGGGGGCTGGTCCATCCCAATCCGTACCTATGTGTTAGAGTCATAGTAGGGTAGGTTTAAGAGTCTTAGGAGAGGTCTAGGTAGGATAAGATCGGATTTTTCCATCTTTATCCTGCGACTGGTGTCGCAACGCTATGATGCATCGTGTTAAGGTTGCGACCACCGAGGGCGCCGCGACCTTGTTGCGACCCCCAGGTGCGTCGCGTTTCGGTTTATTGTGTCTTTGTATGTCTATGCATTGTTTGTTGTGTGAATGTATATATTTTATTGTTGTCATGTTTCTTTGCTTTGATTATTCATTTGAAAATCACAAAAAAGAAAAGAAAAAAATCACAAAAAATGGAACATCACAAGTGAGTCAGGTAAGTATTTATATCCCTATTCCCTTGCATTACTATATGGTATTCTACTTATTATATCATTTCAAAGACCGGCTGGTTCTCAATGTGTTCTGGGATTTGAGTTTCCATTTACCAAAAGCAGTGATGATCTAGGTGCACATTGTTAATCGTTGGATAGGCCGTTAAGTCAGGTGAGTTTGGGAACGACGAACTCTATCTTGCACAGCGGTTGCATGAAGACTCTCGACCCATTATTGTCTGGTTTAGCAATAATATCCTTGATATATTTTCTATTTTCTCATTTCTTTGCATTTGTTTTAATGATTTCTTTTCCTTTAGCCCAGCATGCATCATGTAGGATTTTGAGTTTTCACGTCTCATCCCTGGCTAATGGTGAGCCCTTGTTGAGTGCCCAACCATTCTTCATTTTTTGAAACAAGAAATCCTATTCCACTCTGAATCGGAAGGTCTACCTCCGAGTGAGTTGTTCCCGTCAGTTTGTCAAAGATTTCCCTGTCTGGATTCTCTATAAAATTTCATCCTTATTCCTTTTGATCCATTTTGGTTGCGAACCGCTCCCAGGACAGAGTCATAAGTTACCTGCCTGGCACGCACATGTCCCTCCAAAATGAAACCTGCAGGCCAATCAGCTAGGGTACCTCTCAATTGAGGGGTTGATCGTCCTTTTCTTTCCTCTTCTCATCCAGACTTGCGTCTTCCTTGCATTCTACTCGAGCAACTAACTCGGGGCTTTCACGAAGATTCCACTAGCTTGTTGATTAGATCGGGTGTCTCTTTACCTTGGCTCCCACTTTTCAGTCCACTCTGCATCATTTTCGCTTCGCCGTCTCTTCATGACACCCTCCGCTACACTTCCGCTACGCTCCCCTGCAAAGTGGAAGCCAAGGAGGGGCAATCTGTAGACACCCGATTCTGACCTACAAGTCGAACCACATTTCTTGTTGTTTAAGCGAGCCCCAAGTTGGTCATTCACCTTGAGCCCACCATTAGCCTTGCTTTGAGCCCATTAATAGCCCAATTTTCGTGATATCCCGTTCATTATCTCTTAAAGAGAGTCCTTAGCCTTAAATGCTCATTATTCTCCCATTTGATTGGCCAATAATTCAAGAATAATCGATTTTCCTTAACGCGACGGGTCGTGGCGCTGCGTTAGTCTTTGTCGCGCCTCCTATGGCCGTCACGACAGCCCATGCATATCCATGCACGTGGCCTTGTTGTCGCGCCTCTTCTAGTCGTTGCGTTCATACCTGTCGCGCCCTTACAACCCGTCGCGACAACAACCGCGTATGCTGGCCTCTGCAACCACCTCTTATTTATCCTCTTATGGCCTTTGCATTTATCCTCAAGCAACCCCCCAACCTCCTGAGTGCATCTTGGGTTTGTGGGACTCTTTGGAGTCTCCTTTGGACTCTCACCCACGAGATTTAATGGGATTTATCTCTTATTTGGGTCATTATCGTAAAAAATAGGATTATTCTCTCTCATTTCTTTATAAAAGCAAGGCCCTTCCTTCAGAATAAGGGGAGCCCCATTTTTCACCCCGAAGGGTTGCCAAAATTTTTTGAACACTTAGCTCGCAACTCTTCCATTCCTCTCATTTTCCTCTTATTCCCTTCACCAAGCCATGCCCATTTCTTCATCTACAGAGCTTGGAGCTTGAGGAGGGCGACCCCCACTTCTTCTGTGGCTTCAGCACGAGCCAAGGACGCATATAAATGCCAGGGAGTCGCCCCATATGGGGCTCTTTCTTCCCTCTTCCCTCATTTCCTTTTCCCATGCATGTCATTTTATTTTCTAGATAGGCTGCATTTCTTTTCACCCACGTTTTTCCATCACCCAAGGGGGTAAAAAACACCCCCCAGGTCAGTTCCCACCATGCTCTTTTCTTCCACTTCATTTGTGAATAGCTTCTACACTTAATTTGTTCTAACAGGGTTTGATTGTTTGTTTCTCTTATTTTGGCAGGTATTCAGGCAACATTCTACGAGCAGCTCTTGTTCTCTGGTCGGCCGAAGAGCAGGAAGAAGATCCTCTCACATTTCTCCTGCACTACAGAGGACGCGACGGACGAGGGCGACGTGACATAGAGACGCGCCCTACACGGGTGATGCGACATCAAGCCCATCACAACGGGGTCCCCCGTCGCGATCTCAGTAAGTCCTTTTGTCCTCTTTCCTTTTCCTAGTTTAGTTAGCCCCTTCTCATTCTCATTATTAGGCAACTATCTAGGTGGCGATCACATCCATTTTTCCATGCTTCTATAGTTAATCCATGTTTGCGTGTTTTGGGGGTGCACATTCCCCGTGATTACAACGACCACCATGGAGCACAACTCCACAACACCACCTAAAACCGGCACACAACGTGCCACCGTAACCAACTAGCCAAAAAGGGTACAGGTACCTGAAACCAAAAGGTACCACCGCAGAACCACAATTGCACAACAGCGCCACTAGCACAGTAACACAACTAATGAATAAAACTATAGTCGATGAGTCACAACCCACAACCACAACTGCTAGAAACCTAAGTCGAAATGAACGACGCACCACGTGGGTAAATACTACTGGTTCATGATGCCAGTATCTAATCCGGACAACACAACACGAGAACTACCTCCCAGTCTCGCAGTCAAGGACAAAAGGTCCAACTGCGGCTCCACCTCCAAAAATAAGAACTATGGAGACCAACCAACACCACACTGCAAACCACAGGGCTGCAGTCCATGCTTGGCACCTTTAGGGCCTCCGGTCTGAGCTCCTTAAAGTGAGGCACTGAAAACACTAGACTAGCTGGGGACCAGTATGCCTACTGGTGTTCGTCCCCCAACCAAGAGTGCACTACAAGAGACCGAATAGAGAACACTCTCACACCACCAGTCACTGGCCCACTATTGTCTTTCCCTCAACCGGACGAGCTAATCAACAGAAAAACAAGTGAGGGTGTCCAAGAAGATGACACAGACCTCTATGGTACACACAGTATCAGGACAAACCCCGAGCACAACATGCTTGGCTCATAAAGAACCTGGGGTAATGACTAGAGAAGCATTCCGGAATAGGCACCGGACCACCAAACTCAACAAACACACAAGTCACGATGAATACTTAGCATACTCATAAACCTATGTTCATAAACCATGATATTCCACGTTCTAAAATTGCTTGTCATTGGTCATCACATGACCTCTTTTAAAACTACATCGCAACACAACTGCTACACACATAAACCATTTAGCTCTAATATAATAGCATAATTAACTTGATTAACAAAACTATATACAAATTCCATCGTTAAATACATAAGCAGCATAACTGTTACATGCTTAACATTATTACATGATAAACATAAATGACTAACGAACCACAATTTGAACCATTAACCCTAAGTCATGCTTTACTACCATTAACCATGCTTAAACATCTTAAAGCATCACCAAATAACCAAGGCTAGGCCCATACATGACCTTCATTGCTCAAATCACATAACATACCTTGGAATTAAGAACACGGCAGGGTCAGTTGTCGCGTTCACAACGTGACAGTTCGACTGACCGCGTTCACAGGAAAAGCGCGACGGGGACATCCGTCACCTTCAAAGACGCAATGACCAAATCGGTCGTGACCACAAGCAAGAGGTGACTATAGACACCCATTCCTGGCCCATAAGCTGAGCCAAATTCCTTGTCATATCATTAATGCCCCACGTTGGCTCATCATCACCAAGCTGGCTTTATCCAATCATGATATTTCCTTATTAGTTTATCACCCCAGTGGGCTCTTCCTGGTCAAATCAATCAGTCTTCATCATCATCTTGTAGCTCTCTGAGTTGGGAATCCAACACTTCAAATCGTGCATCAATTTGATACCCATGCAAGGAGATCACACTTTGAGTGAGTCATATGCTAAAAGATCCTGAAGGCGACAATGTCCCTGTCGCATTCACGTTCAGAAGGCGACACCCTTCATGTCGCATTCATGCCTCATCGATTGCCTTTAGGACATAATCGATCACCATCAGAAGGCGACACCTCGATACGTTGTGTTCTCATTCGGCCTTTTAATTCCCTAAAAATTCACCAGAAAATGCTTCAAGACTTCCTTTTAAGGAAGGCGACATATCGAGACGTCGCTACCTGGTAGCGACACTAAGCCTGTCACATTCTGGTTTCCTTCACAGAACCATGCAACCTGGCTTTTCTATTCACACTTGGACCCTTGTTATTCATGAATAATCTGACTTTTGGTGGGTCTAGATGTCTCCAAATCTTGCCAAACTCGGAGGAAACCTTCCTCAGAACCTCCTAGCCACGTTCTGATTCTCCTTGCACGAGCACAATTACCCAAATTCGGATTCCAGCTCATTATTCCTTTCCCATTCTATTCAGGGATAATGGCATATAAAAGTGTCAATAGGGCTCAATTTTGAAGGAGGTTGGTGTCTGCTTCTTCCTCTCCCAGAGGGCTACGATTCTCTAGAAGACTTCTCAGCCTCCAGACAACCAGGAAGTGCCCACCAGGGTGTTTTCTTCACCTCTACACTTTCTCTCTCTTGTTCTTCATGCTTTGTCCTTCATACATGGACGTCTAGATCGTTTTCTTTTCATAGTTTTGCATTAGATCTGGAGCATATCGACTGTTCGAATTGTCTTATATCAGTTGTGGTGGCCAGTGTGTGGCCCATGTTGTGTGTAGCAGGTGCTTACATAGGTTTCCGGTGCGTTGTGGGCCGGCTGGTTGGCCCGAATTGCTTGTTTGTTCTCTATCTCTGAACGTAACAGAGGTGTTCATTGCATTCTCATCGCGACACCCGGGGACGTCGCATTCTGGTTGCCGCTATTTTGGCCCGTCGTCTGCATGCACGCCACGTGTCGCGCGTGGGGCGGGCATGCTGACATCGACAGGATGATCGCGACGGGTAGCCGCGTCGCGACCTGGTTGTGACGTAGCGATACGTCGCGTTCCCAACCGAGCTGCATTTTTAAGAAACCCTAGCAGAACAAAGCTTTCACAAGCTCTGCTCAGCCAGGGGAGGAGGTGCTCGAGGGTTACTGGGCGATTCGAGCTTCTGGGAGTTGTATGGGTGTGTCCTTTCCGTGAGGATCGCGTGTGGAGCGGAAGGAATGCCGGATTATCTCCCGTTTCTGTGTTCTTCATAGAATGTAGGGAGATTCTACCCTTTTCTCCATGGATTTCGTGGGTGCGCGGTGTGTGATATGTTTAATGCTTTAAGAACTTTAGAAAGCATGCTAGGACATCACAAAGAGCATGAAAAATGGATTGAAAACCAGGTTTGACAGGGTTATGGGGGTTTTCTGGCGAAGGTGACCCAGATAGGGTTTTTCGCCTGCGAAGGCGACGGTCTCCACTGTCGTGATCAGATCGTGACAAGACGACACGTCGCGTTCGTGCTCTTGGTTGCGACATGTCAGGGCGTCGCTACCTGAACGCGACGTGGGCCTCTGTCGCGATCACAGCCGAGGGTTACTTCTTGCATGTAATTGTTAATGTATGTATCTGTTTCTGTTTAACCGATGCATGGCATGGTTAACCGATGTGTGTAGGAGTGTTTAGTGGTGCTTCGGCACTTGTTGTGCTCCTTGGGAATGCGGTTCACATGGTGAGCTGCAGGCTCACGTGGTTGTGAGTGTGTGACTGGTTTAAGAGACCCATGTGTGTTCACGTGGTTTGTGTAGCGTGCACAAGTTTTCATGTGCATGGCAGGTAGTGTTACGCCTTCTGTCGTTACCTCTTTAGTTGGGAGCCCCAGGTTCTGAGGTGAGCCAGGCACGTGGGTGTGCTCGGAGTTTGTCCCGGTACAATGGTACTGTTAGGGTCTTGTCGTCTTCCTGGACACCCTCGCTCTCGAGGAGAGTTGTCGTCCGACTGAGGAAAAGACGGAAGGGATAGCGACTTGTGAGAGTTTGTTGTTTTGTCGCTTGTAGCGCGCTCGTAGTTGGGGGGGACGGACACCAGTAGACGTACTGGACCCCAGCTAGTCTTGTTTCTAGTGCCTCACTTTAGGGTGCTTGGGCCAGAGTCCCTAAAGGTGTTAGGCATGGGCCTGCGGGGTGTGTGACCTGCAGGTGTGGTTGTTTGGTTGATCTCCACAGTTCTTGTTTGGTTTAGTGGAGCGGCAGTTGGACCTTTCGTCCGTGGCTGCGAGACTGAGAGGTAGACCTGTGTGTTTGTCCGGGTCAGTTGCTGGTGTCGCGAGCCAGGCTACGCGACCCGAGTTTGGCGTTTACCTACTTTAGCTCGTACACCTATTTGGGTTTTCCGTTTATTTATTAAAACTGTGTTCGAGGTCAGCAAACGGTAAGTAAGTTATAGTCTTATTATCATGCTTAGATAATTTTATAAATTGTTATAGCGTAGCTTCCTGCTTAGTTACTTGAGTTGTGGTTTGCTCGGTTTCTTTTGGGGGAGCTTCCCTACTGAGCCAGTGACTAGCGAGGCTCACCCCCCCCCCACTCCTTTTAGGTGAGGGAGAGCAGGAGGCTTCCCATCCGTCTTCTAGTTCTGAACCACACTGTAGCAGAGCAGGGTCTGCGCCACCACCAGCAGTGTAATTCTCTCTCTTTGTACACCTCGGGGTATGCCCCAGGTTCTGTTGTACTGGTTTATGGTTTTAGTTGAGGAACTGGCTATGTAAATCTCGAGTAAATATTTGTGGAATGGAAAGTTTACTTCTGTTCAGTTGTTTCCTTTATATTTCTACGGACATGTGTGAATGATATCCCTTGCGAAGCTTCGGCTCGTTCGCTGGAGGCGGAGTCATGTCAGGCTCGTTATCAGGTTAACAGATTTGAACGATGTAGTCCGTCACAGTTGGTATCAGAGCATAGTCCGTATAAATGTAAAGGAATAGGAAATTTACATAGCCTATTCCCTACTTAAACCCACTACTGGTAGTTGACCCTGAGTTTTTGTGTTGATATGTGTTGTGTTGTGTGGTTGGGAAATTGTTTGTGTAGGACCAGAAATGGCAGATCAGAGAGATTGGGGAGGAGGTGGTGATGATCCAGAGGATCCTACCCAGAGAATGATTGAGTGGATATGTGAAAGTCTTACGGAGATCCGTATGAGGATGGATCAGCCAGCACCCGCAAAGCCAGCGGTACCAGTTGTCGAGGAGGTAGTGCCAGCAGCCCCAGTTTTACCCCCAGTAGGAGTTGAGGTAGCCCCTGAAGTACTTATACACCCCGCAGTACCAGTGAGGCCAGCTACCGCTGAGGATTCCATAGCTCTTGTGGAGAGGTTTCTGAGGTTACAGCCCCCTACCTACTCAGGTGGCCCTAACCCAGATACTGCAGAACATTGGGTACATGAGATCGAGAGAGTATTTGTGACTATGAGGTGTCCGCAGGAGGACAGAGTCATTCTTGCTACCTATCAGTTGAGGGGATTTGCTCAGGAATGGTGGAGGCTCAAGTTGCAGACTGTTTTTGCAGGAAGGTCAGAAGATGGGATTACCTGGGCAGAGTTTCTAATGGTCTTCAATGACACATTTTTTTCCACTATAGATCCAGCAAGCAAAGAGTGAGCAGTTTAGAAGTTTGCAGCAAGGGAGATTGTCTGTGTTGGAGTATCAGATAAAATTCATGGCATCGAGTAGATATGCCCCTTATGTGGTGACCGATCATGCAATAATGGTGGAGTATTTTATTAGGGGATTGAGGTCCGAGTTGCAGGATGCAGTAGCTCCACTGATGTGCAGGACCGTAGAGGAGGCGGCACAGCAGGCAGCTGTGTTGGAGAGGACTTTTCAAGCTAGGCAGAGTCAGTCTCAGGTGGGAGGTCCATGCAGCTTTCGACTTCCCCGGCAGTCGCAAGGCATCAGCAAAGGAAAGGCACCCTCAGGAGCATCATCGTCTAGGATAGCAAAGTGGAGTAAGTAGATCAAGAAATTCTTCCAAGGAGGAGGACGAGGTAGAGGCAGGCAACAAGGTTTCCAGCAGGGTGGTTTCCAGAAGGGGCATGGCTACAGGCCACCGGTTCCAAAAGAGTCCCAGCAGAGTACCGTAGGTCAGCCCGCAACTTTTTGGGAGGTCACGTGTGGCGGATCGCCTCGGTCAAGCCTGTTAAACCGATAACGTACTTGATCCGAGTCTGCCTCCCGCGAACGGGCCGAAGCCTCGCAAGGGATACCAAACCACAGTCCGTGTAAACATAAAGGAACACACCACATTTCATATATATTTCACAAGTTTACATAGCCAAATTTTCACAAAAACTGAAAAGAAGTACAAGAGTCTGGGGCATACCCCGAGGTACAACTGAAGAAAGTAAACAACTACAAAACTACACTGCTGAAGCTACTCTGCTGGAGGTGCTGACCCTGCACCGCTACGACGCGGCCCGGAACTGGACGTCGGACAAGAGACGTCCTCCTCGCTCTCACCTGTGGGGGAGGGGTGAGCCTCTCTAGTCACTGGCTCAGTAGGGAACTCCCCTAAAACCAAGCGAAACAAACACCACGAGTACGAATAGTAAACAAACCAACAATTTATATAACAGCTAAGCAGGTAAGTAAAGCTGTAAAAGTACTCACCGTCTGCCGGCTACGAGAAACAACAGTAATAATTAAACGGCAAACCAGTACAGGTGTACAAGCTAAAGTAGAGACAACCAACACGAGCCACGTGAACTGGTTCGCGACACCAGAAACTGACTCGGACAACTAACACAGGTCTACCTCTCAGTCTCGCAGCCACGGATGAAAGGTCCAACTGGCTCCACATAAAAAGGTCAAGCAACTGTGGAGACCAACTAAACACCACAACCTGCAGACCACACGGTCACAGGCCCATGCCTGGCACCTCCAGAGACCCTGGCCTGGGCTCGCTAGAGTGAGGCACTAGAAAAGGACTAGCTGGGGACCAGTGTCGACTACTGGTGTCCGTACCCCCAACTACGAGCGCGCTACAAGTGACTAAAAACAAAACAAGTGTCACTGTCCCACTGTCGTCTTTCCCTCAGCCGAACGTACAACTCTAACACAAGAGTGAGGGTGTCCAGGTCAGACGACACAGACCTCGACGGTACAGCACAAGTACGGGACAAAGCCCGGGCTAACAGCCTGGCTCACAAAGAACCTGGGGCACCCAACTGGAGAGGTAACCACGGTAGGCGTCGTACTACTCGCCACGTACACAGAAACACGTGCACGTCACACACAAACCACGTGAAACCTCACGTAAACCACAAGTAACCACTGGTCCACTACATGTGAACCCAACTGACTCGCGTACACAACGCGCAGTCACCGAAGTAAACAACTAACAGCATACCTCGTATGCTAAACACGTAAACCAAGTGCACTCAGTGCACCTCATGCGTTAACACACATGCATTATCGATAATTATTGTACTTAGTCATTTCTGCTCAAATAAAAGTAGGCGGCCACATCGATTGCCGCTTACTGGGAGTCAACGACAAGGTTCCTGGCCGTTAACCTCCTGGCTGAGAATATTGGCGGCAAGCGATGTTGACGCCAAGTTCTCCGGCCATAAACCCTACAGAAACCCTAATCCGGTCCTGCGGGTTTCTAACTGTTCTAACTACTGAAAAACATGCAAATGCGATTCCCTTAGCATGCTAGACCCAATACAACCCCTAAAACATGCTTTGAACATTAAATAACACAAACCACCATTATCCCGCTTGGTGCAACTCTATCCAAACATGGATTATCATGCTGGTTCAAGTGATTATGATGTGTTTAATGTTCTATGGAGCTAAACGGGTTCGTCCCCTACCTCAGAACGCGTTAGAATCTCCACGATCTCCTGGTTCACGCCGAGCCCTCTGCGAGCTCCCACGCGAATTGCACCACTCCGTGATGTTTTCTCGCGTAATTCGGCGACGCCGCGCGTTCTACGATCGTCCAACTACTCCTCGGGACCTATTGGAAGCTTCAGAAACACCAAGGCGCGAGGCTGGGGCAAGAGGGAGAGAGAGTGAGCTGAGAAAGCTACCCTCGGGTGAGCCTTAACCTGCAGAACTGTCAGGTTGGCGTCAAACCCCATGTCGCTAATAGCCACCGCCAGACTAAACGTCCACAAAAGCTGCCGTTACATTTCTCAACATGGAGACATGGAAAATATCATGCACATCTGCAAAATCAGCTGGCAAATCCAGCCTATAAGCCACTTCCCCATTCTTTCAATTACCTGGAAAGGTCCCACATATCTCGGACTCAACTTTCCAGACTTGCCAAACCTCATTATACCTTTACTTGGGGGAAACTCTCAGAAAAACAAATCTCCCACCTCAAACTGAAGTGGTCTCCTCCGCTTATAAGAATTGTTCCACTGCATGGTATTCCGAAGACTATTGTATCTGATAGAGATCCAAGATTTATTCTGGTTTTTGGAGAAGTCTGCAGAAAGTGATTGGTTCTGAGTTGAGATATAGCTCCTATTATCATCCCCAAACAGATGGTCAGACTGAAAGGACTATTCAGACAATTGAAGATATGTTGCGAGCTTGTTGTTTAGTTGGGGAGGTAGTTGGTTCAAGAAGTCAACGTCCATGAACCTGGACGCCAACAGTCAACGGCCACACCCTGGCCGCCAACTTAGACAGAACAGCAGCAGGTCCTATTCTATTTCCGGACCAACCCTGCGCTGCACCTGCTCAAGCCACGCATGCACATTACACATACCACACAACTGACTCACATGGCCTCACAACGGCCGCCACAACCACAACAAACACGATCCGCATGGATCCGAAAAGCACGCGACGTTACATTACTATCATCTAAAAAGAAAATTTCGACCTCGAAATTCATAACACAACACAGAGTCAAACAACTTAAACATACACAACTTTACAAGCACTATCATCTAAAAAGAAAATACACAAACTTACTCGAACAGATAGGGATACCCTTTAGCCATTTCCGCGGCCAACTCCCAGGTATCCTCACCAACCAACCTATTTTCCCATCTCACTTTAACTAGCTCAATTCTTTATTCCTTAGCTTCTTTATCTTTCGATCTGTGATCTGCACCGGATATTCTGGCATAGTCATGTCCGGCCTCAGGTCACCTCCTTGATATTTAATTATTTGAGCTGGATCTTCAATACATTTTCTCAACATAGAGACATGGAAAATATCATGCACATCTGCAAAATCAGCTGGCAAAATCCAGCCTATAAGCCACTTCCCCAATTCTTTCAATACCTGGAAAGGTCCCACATATCTCGGACTCAACTTTCCAGACTTGCCAAAACCTCATTATACCTTTACTTGGGGAAACTCTCAGAAAAACAAGATCTCCCACCTCAAACTGAAGTGGTCTCCTTCGCACATCTGCATAACTTTTCTGCCTACTTTGAGCTGCCTGCAATTTTTCTTTGATAAGCTTCACTACTTCAGTGGTTTGCTGAATCAATTCAGGACCCACTAATTGCCTCTCCCACTTCATGCCAATTCAATGGGGTTCTACATGGCCTTCCATATAAAGCTTCATACGGTGCCATCCCAAGACTGGTATGATAACTATTATTGTAGGCAAACTCAACCATTCCCAAATGATGCTCCCAACTACCTCCCAAACTAAACAACAAGCTCGCAACATATCTTCAATTGTCTGAATAGTCCTTTCAGTCTGACCATCTGTCTGGGGATGATAAGCGGAGCTATATCTCAACTCAGAACCAATCACTTTCTGCAGACTTCTTCAAAAAACCAGAAGTAAATCTTGGATCTCTATCAGATACAATAGTCTTCGGAATACCATGCAGTGGAACAATTCTTTCAACATAATATTTGCCAACCTGTCCACTGTCCAAAACATACTCACTGCCACTAATCTGCATACCTTAGTCAATCTGTCAACAAACACCCATATTCCATTATGCCCTGAACTCGACCTTGGTAAACTGCCACAAAGTCCATCGCAATATCATCCATTTCCACTGTGGAATAGGCAATGGTTGCAATAGACCTCCAGGCTTCTGATGCTCTGCTTAATCTGCTGACAGATAGCACATCTTGCCACAAATTCTGCTATTTCTTTCTTCATATGAGGCCACCAAAAATGCTTCCTTAAATCATGGTACATTTTAGTACTACCCGATGAATAGTGTACCTGATTTATGAGCCTCTTCTAGAACTCGCTGCTTCACCTCTCTCTCTGCAGGAACAAACAACTGCCCCGAAGCTTGACCACACAATTATCATCAATAGAAACTCCTTCCATTTTTACAATTTCAGGTAAACCTACATCTGCTCTCTGAGCTTCAATGATCTGCCAATATAAAGATGGCTCTACTGCACTGGCAGCTAAAATTGCTCGACGCTGACTGCTGGGCACATACAAGGAGTTCTCCGCTACTTCTTCATACAACTTCCATTCTTTAACCATCATCAAATTCATATATGCTTTTCTGCTCAAGGCATCAGCTACAACATTGGCTTACCCGGATGGTAAGCCAAACTGAAATCATAATCTTTCAAATATTCAATCATCTGCGCTGGCGAAGATTCAAATCTTTCTGCGAGAAGATATACTTCAAGCTTTTATGATCTGTAAAAATTCAAATCTCTCGCCATACAAATAATGCCTCCACATTTTCAAAGCAAATACAACTGCTGCCAATTCTAAATCATGAGTGGGGTAATTCTCCTCTGCTGGCTTCAATTGCCTGGATGCATACGCTATTACTTTACCATGCTGCATAAGTACTGCACCAAGACCTCTCCTTGAAGCATCAGTATACAGTACAAAACCACCACTCCCTGCCGGCAATGTCAATAGGTGCTGATGGAGTCTTTTCTTCAATTCCATAAAACTTCTCTGACATTCACCGGACCACACAAAAGGCACTCCTTTCTGGTCAGTCTAGTCATAGGTGCTGCAATCTTAGAAAAATCTTGAATAAAGCGCCTATAATAACCTGCCAAACCCAGAAAATTCTAATCTCGGTTATTGTCTTAGGCACTTCCCACCTAGACACAGCTTCCACTTTACTCGGGTCTACTGCTACTCCTTTGGCTGAAAAATGACCCAAAAACTGAATTTCCTTTAACCAGAATTCACACTTACTGAATTTAGCAAACAGCTGGTTATCTCTTAACAACTGCAAGGTAAACCTCAAATGAGCTGCATGCTCCTCTTCAGATGTTGAATAAATTAGAATATCATCAATAAAGACCACAATAAATTGATCTAAATATGGATGAAAAATTCTATTCATCAGATCCATAAAACCTGCAGGAGCATTAGTCAACCCAAAAGGCATTACCACAAACTCATAGTGACCATATCTGGTTCTGAACGCGTTTATCTATATCCTCCTCTTTAATTCTTAACTGATGGTACCCGGATCTCAAATCAATCTTAGAAAACACCTTTGCTGATTGCAACTGATCAAATAAAATCTATCCTCGGCAACGGGTACTTATTCTTAATGGTCACATCATTCAATTTTCTATAATCAATACACATCCGAAAACTACCATCTTCTTTTCACAAATAAAACCGGCGCTCCCCACGGGGAATGACTCGGTCTAATAAAAACCTTTTGCAACAACTCTTCTAACTGCTTTTTCAATTCTTAAGTTCTGCTGGTGCCATCCGATATGGGGCTTTAGAAATCGGCATGGTACCTGGCAGCAACTCAATAGAAAAGTCCACCTCTCTGTGTGGAGCTAAACCAGGCAAATCTTCTGGAAAAACATCAGCAAATTCCCTAACCACGGGAACTGCTTCCATTGGCTGACTGGCCTCTACTAAACTTACTGAGGCTAAATAAGCCACACACCCATCATTTATCAACTTTCTAGCTTTAATTGCAGAAATTAGAAACTTGGAGGTATAAAAAGGCATACCTTGATATTCAAACACTGCACCATTAGGATGACAAAATCTGATCTTTTCTTTCTGCAATCTAACATTGCTCCATACATCTCAAGCCAATCCATACCCAGAATGATATCATAATCTGACAACTGCAGGGCATACAACCGACCCGGCATCTGGTTCCCTTCAATCATAACAGGAGCTTCATCTATATAGCTCGAAGTGAGTAAGAACTCACCTGAAGGAACCTCCCCACTAACTCACAAGACTTCTCTTCTAAAGGATGAGCTATGCAATCCAAAATTCTTCGGAAATAAAAGAATGAGAGGCACCCGAATCAAATAAGACTCTTGCTGAATATTCATAAAGAGGTAAAGTACCTTCTATCATATTCGATGCCTCCGCCTGGGCTCGGGTGATAGCCATAACCCGACCTCTTCCTCGCTGCTGCGGTACTCCTCTGCCACGACCTGCCTGTGGCTGCTGGAACTGCTGAGGCTGCTGCTGCTGCACACCTCTGCCATACCCATACTCTCTTGCATACGGACAATTGCGGATCAAATGTCCCGGCTGATTGCAATTATACATCTATATCCTGGAGGAACAATAGGCTGCCTGGCAGTACTCTGCTGCGACTCCTCCACCTCAGGCCTACCTCGGCCTGCTGCAACTGCTGACGACCTCCCCATCCTCTTCCTTTGCCTTAAATGCTTGCTTTAATTTCTGGCCCCATTTCCCGAAACCAGATGAAGAAGGTCCTGCTGGTGCCTTGCCCTTGCTTGCACTACTGACTGCTGCGGTAGCCGAAAACTACCTGAACCTGATTCACCTGCCTGACGAGTACGGATAGACCTTTCAAAGTAGCTGCCCTTTGCGCTGCCTCTTCCACTGTCCTACACATAAGAGGTACTATCGCATCCTGCAATTCCACTCTCAAACCTCTAATAAATACTCAACCATCATATTATTATCTGAAACCACATATGGCGCATAACGGCTAAGTGCCATAAATCTCATCTGGTACTCTAAGACTGAAGAGTTACCTTGCTGAAGAGTTCGGAATTGCTCTCTTTTACTTGCTGCACTTGGATCGGAAAGAATGTATCGTTAAATACATCAAGAAACTCCGGCCAAGTGATAACTTCTTCCGTCCTGCCTGCAAAAGTGGTTTGCATCTTCAATCGCCACCATTCCAAGGCAAAACCTCTCAACTGATAAGCAGCTAATACCACTCTATCCGCTGCCGGACACCTCATAGTCGCAAAAACTCTCTCAATTTCATGAACCCAATGCTCAGCTGTATCTGGATTCGGCCCTCCTGAATAAGTAGGTGGCTGCAATCTCAGAAACTTTCAACCTGCAACACTGGTTCTTCCGCTAACAACACTGGTGGTGGCACATGAGCTACAAAAGGCACCTCCACTCTCGGCGGAACTGGAGCAACAGGTACAGCCTCTCCATCCCCAGGTGGCACTGCAACCGGTGGTACTGGCGCCTGCTGATCCATTCTTGCCCGAATATCCGTGAGGCTCTCCCAAATCCTTTCTATCATACGCTGGGTGCTTTCCTCTGGATCATCTCCTCCACCACCCCAATCTCTCCTATCAGCCATTCAGAAATTTTCTACATACACAAAACACCAGACAAAAATCAAAACCACAAATGATCAAAAACCAGGGTCCCTACCAGCAGTGTATAATGACCAAAATAAGGCTATGTATCCTTTTAATTTCCTTATATTAACACGGACCTTGCTCTGATACCAACTGTGGCGGATCGCCTCGGTCAAGCCCGTTAAACGATAACGTACTTGATCCGAGTCCGCCTCCCGCGAACGGGCCGAAGCCTCGCAAGGGATACCAAACCACAGTCCGTGTAAACATAAAGGAACACACCACATTTTATATATTTCACAAGTTTACATAGCCAAATTTTCACAAAAACTGAAAAGAAGTACAAGAGCCTGGGGCATACCCGAGGTACAACTGAAGAAAGTAAACAACTACAAAACTACACTGCTGAAGCTACTCTGCTGGAGGTGCTGACCCTGCACCGCTACGACGCGGCCCGGAACTGGACGTCGGACGAGAGACGTCCTCCTCGCTCTCACCTGTGGGGGTAGGGGTGAGCCTCTCTAGTCACTGGCTCAGTAGGGAACTCCCCCAAAACCGAGCGAAACAAACACCACGAGTACGAATAGTAAACAGCACCAACAATTTATATAACAGCTAAGCAGGTAAGTAAAGCTGTAAAAGTACTCACCGTCTGCCGGACTACGAGAAACAACAGTAATAATTAAACGGCAAACCAGTACAGGTGTACAAGCTAAAGTAGAGACAGCCAACACGAGCCACGTGAACTGGTTCGCGACACCAGAAACTGACTCGGACAACTAACACAGGTCTACCTCTCAGTCTCGCAGCCACGGACGAAAGGTCAACTGCCGCTCCACGTAAAAAGGTCAAGCAACTGTGGAGACCAACTAAACACACACACCTGCAGACCACACGGTCACAGGCCCATGCCTGGCACCTCCAGAGACCCTGGCCTGGGCTCGCTAGAGTGAGGCACTGGAAAAGGACTAGCTGGGGACCAGTGTCGACTACTGGTGTCCGTACCCCAACTACGAGCGCGCTACAAGTGACTAAAAACAAACACAAGTGTCACTGTCCCACTGTCGTCTTTCCCTCAGCCGGACGTACAACTCTAACACAAGAGTGAGGGTGTCCAGGTCAGACGACACAGACCTCGACGGTACAGCACAAGTACCGGGACAAAGCCCGGGCTAACAGCCTGGCTCACAAAGAACCTGGGGCACCCAACTGGAGAGGTAACCACGGTAGGCGTCGTACTACTCGCCACGTACACAGAACCACGTGCACGTCACACACAAAACCACGTGAAACCTCACGTAAACCACAAGTAACCACTGGTCCACTACATGTGAACCCAACTGACTCGTGTACACAACGCGCAGTCACGAAGTAAACAACTAACAGCATACCTCGTATGCTAAACACGTAAACCAAGTGCACTCAGTGCACCTCATGCGTTAACACACATGCATTATCGATAATTATTGTACTTAGTCATTTCTGCTCAAATAAAAGTAGGCGGCCACATCGATTGCCGCTTACTGGGAGTCAACGACAAGGTTCCTGGCCGTTAACTCCTGGCTGAGAATATTGGCGGCAAGCGATGTTGACGCCAAGTTCTCCGGCCATAAACCCTGCAGAAACCCTAATCCGGTCCTGCGGGTTTTCTAACTGTTCTAACTACTGAAAAACATGCAAATGCGTTCCTTTAGCATGCTAGAACCCAATACAACCCACAAACATGCTCTGAACATTAAATAACACTCAAACCACCCATTATCCCGCTTGGTGCAACTCTATCCAAACATGGATTATCATGCTGGTTCAAGTGATTATGATGTGTTTTAATGTTCCTACGGAGCTAAACAGGTTCGTCCCCTACCTCAGAACGCGTTAGAATCTCCCACGATCTCCTGGTTCACGCCGAGCCCTCCGCGAGCTCCCACGCGAATTGCACCACTCCGCGACGTTTTCTCGCGTAATCGGCGACGATCGACGCCGCGCGTTCTACGATCGTCCAACTACTCCTCGGGACCTGTTGGAAGCTTCAGAAACACCAAGGCGCGAGGCTGGGGCAAGAGGGAGAGAGGTGAGCTGAGAAAGCTACCCTCGGGTGAGCCTTAACCTGCAGAACTGTCAGGTTGGGCCAACCCCCATGCCGCTAATAGCCACCGCCAGACTAAACGTCCACAAAACTGCCGTTAAGTTCAGAAGTCAACGTCCATGAACCTGGACGCCAACAGTCAACGGCCACACCCTGGCCGCCAACTAGACAGAACAACAGCATGTCCTATTCTATTCCGGACAACCCTGCGCTGCACCTGCTCAAGCCACGCATGCACATTACACATACCACAAACTGACTCACACTGGCTCTCACAACGGCTGCCACAACCACAACACACACGATCCGCATGGATCTGAAAAGCACGCGACGTTACATTACGTGGTACGCTTGTGGTCAGCCAAAACATTATGCCAGGGATTGTCCGTCTCGGGGATATGGTTATGGCAGAGGGACTCAACAGCAGCAACAGACATATCAGCCATCAGCAGAGAGAGGCAGAGGAACCCCTTATCAGAGAGGAGTTCGAGGTCAGGTGATGGCAATCACCAAAGCGCAGGCAGAGGCGTCAAATCTCATTGAAGGTATATTACCGATCTTTGATTTCTCAGCTAGAATATTAATTGATCCGGGTGCTTCTCATTCATTTATTTCTGAAGATTTCTTGGATAGTCTAGCTCATCCCATGGAAGAAAGGCAGTGTGAACTGGTTGTTGAGGTTCCTT
The DNA here is from genome assembly GCA_014218235.1 of Colocasia esculenta. Taxonomy (NCBI): domain Eukaryota; kingdom Viridiplantae; phylum Streptophyta; class Magnoliopsida; order Alismatales; family Araceae; genus Colocasia; species Colocasia esculenta. The sequence goes on from JACBKR010000902.1 coordinate 44,193, forward strand.
CCGGTGATTTTATGCTTACTTCCTGTTATTTAGATGAGGTTCCAATTGTGATTCATGGGAATCAGTTGCCAGCAAAGTTGTATGCTTTGTCTTTGAGGAGTATGATTTGATTCTGGGTATGGATTGGTTAGAGGCTATGGTGCTCTGGTAGATTGTAGAAAGAAGAGGGTCAGATTTGAAACCTGATGGACAGCTTTTGAATTTCAAGGTATGCCCTTCTATTCTACTAAGTTTATCATTTCTGCGCTTAGGGCTAGAAGGTTAATTATGCAAGATGTGTAGCGTATCTTGATTTTGTGAGTCTGGTTGAGTCAAATAAATCTGTAGAGTCTGTGCCAGTGGTTAGAGAATTTGTAGATGTATTCCAGAAGATTTGTCGGGGCTAGCGCCGCACAGAGAGGTAGATTTCACTATTGAGTTAGAGCCAGGAAGTATGCCGATATCAAAGGCACCATACAAGATGGCTGCAGCAGAATTGAGAGAGTTAAAGAAGCTGTAACGACCCGAGAACTCGACCCTCGGCCCACGCCGAGGACCCCGATTTTCGCGATCGCCGCCTACGGATCCGGGGGACCCGGAAGGGCTATAAACCGCGTCTGACAGGATATGTAACGGAAGGTAAACGTCAACTATTGAGCTAGAAGCGTACAAGCGGAAACAGGAAAGTAAAGCGAGACCGCTGCGTACCACTCTATGTACAGTCCCAACGCACGCACACTAGTACAAGTAAGGAAAGGGGAAAGACAAGTCCCTTAGGGGCATACCCCGAGGGTGACGTACCTGAGAGGGGGAACCACTGCTAGATACAGGGACCACTGACTACCGCCCGTCTCCCTCCGCCCGACGCGCGCCCTGCGCTGCTGGGAAGACTCACTTGGAAAACAGAGGGATGAGCTTCACAACAGAAGCTCAGTAGGGACTACCAATCTCCTACTGGCTCTAAACAAGCAGAGGAACATATACAACTATTAAATAAGGAAAGGCTGCAGTTTTATCTTTCTACCTAAAAAAGGAAGTGCGGAAGCGAAGCTAAAGCTAACACGGTACGGGAAAGGACTCTCGGTCGGAAACTGCGTACGACTGCTCGTCGGACCACCACACAGCTAGTAAACACAGACGAGAGGGACTCCGCCTGGACAGAGAAACACTAGCTACGGAAAGCACCACCACTAGTCAAACGGTCAGGCGCGTCCACCGACGTCTTATCCTCGACCTAGGTCCTGGGCCTCGCATCTCGTCAGAGTGAGGTAGGACACAAAGCAACACAACAGTAATCGCCGTAGTCTGGCCGAACTACGGTCCCACGCCTGACCTCTCCAAATGGTTTCCGGGCCCTAAGGAGCGAGGCAGTGAGAAGAAGGACTGGCTGGCCTGCGCCGGGTAGAACTCCAAACTGTCCTCGGCGTCCCAGACCAACCACGAGAGCTCTGCAAGCGCTCACACGCACTGTTCCTAACCATCATTTTCCCCTCAGCTCCAGAGTCCGCTAGGTGGCTGCCAACCGAGCACACTCGTAGCCCGGAGTACTCCCTCAACAGGCTCCCGAGACGGGGTCCCAGTAACGGTACAACAACCTCTCGCACGGGACAAAGCCCTCAAGTGCCGCGCACGGGGAACGACTAGTGTGAGACCGTACTAGGGGAACTAGCACAGGTGCCACAGGTACAGTAAAGCGAAAATGGAAGCGGCGGAAGCACAACCTGTCTCTGGGATGAGAAGGCGACATAGGCGGCGACATAGGCCCTGTCGCCTTCAAGAAGGCGACATATGCCCTGTCGCTTTACCAGTCAGAAGGCGACACAGGGTATGTCGCCTTACCAGACAGGTGGCGACACAGGGTGTGTCGCCTTCAAGCCAGTCGGGAGTTCCGGAGATTCTTCTTCCGGGAACCTCCCCGAAACAGGGAAAACACTACACACGGGGGAGGGGAGCATGCTCATCATGCTAGAAAGCCATTAAACATACAAACCACCCTCGAATACCCCAAGAACATGGATTCTACGCTCGGAGGAAACCTCACTCACACGAGCATGGAGACTCACACTCCCAACCCCCAAACCACAAAGAAAACACTTTGCAGGGGAAGGGGAGCATGGTTAGGGCGAGAGGATCAAGAGTCCTACCTCCACGCGAAGAACGCACCGTTGGGGCCTTCTCGTAGGTTTGCCATCTCCTCCTCGCGCCGCACGGCACGAACAAGACCCCTGCAAGAACAGAGCGACACCCTCCTCAGCCGCCGCCTCAACGCGGGGAGGCACCCCAAAACCGCCGGAAGCTACGAGAGGGCGAGAGAAAGAGAGGGGGAAAAGGGAGGTGCGAGAGAGAGGGGGAAGGGCTCGGGCGCCCAGGCTTTAAGCCCGGATCTTGTGAAGGCGACATACCACCCTGTCGCCACAGGAACGAGAGGCGACAGTGGGTGTGTCGCCTTCAAGAAGGCGACATACCCCCTGTCGCAATTCCACTGACAACGTCAAATCTCAGAATTCGAAAAGTGAAGGCGAAGCCATCTTGTCGCGTCACCCGACACCGCCAGAGCCGTACTGACACAAGGGACGCCCGTCACGTCTGTCAGACGGCGTCTGGGATGACGCGATGGGAGGCGACAAGGCTATGTCGCCTTCAAGAAGGCGACATACCCCATGTCGCAATATGAAGAAGAACCAGACATTGCTCACGATCGGAACCACGTCGCGACAGTCGCCCTGCCACGACCCAGAGGACGGGGCCAAGGCCAAGGGGCCGGGGGTGTTACAACCCTCCCTCCTTAAGACATTTCGTCCTCGAAATGAAAACAACTCGGTCTCAACCCGGAAGACGACAAAAGGAGAGAGATCACCACATACCGATCAATCAAACAAATAAGGAAATTGCTCCAGCATCTCATCCTCGCGCTTCCAGGTGGCCTCGCCACCGACGCGGTTCTGCCAAACAACCTTAACCAGCGGAATCTGCTTCCTGCGCAACTGCTGAACTTTGCGGTCGATCACTCTAACTGGGTACTCTGGCACTGACAAGTCCGGCGCTATCTCTTGCTGCGAATAGTCCAACACGTGCGAAGGATCTGCGACGTACCTCCTGAGCTGTGAAACGTGGAAAACGCTGTGCACACCTACTAGCTCTGCCGGAAGACTTAGCCTGTACGCCACTCGCCGACCATCTCAGAAATGGGGAAGGGCCCAATATATCTGGAACTGAGCTTTCCCTTCCTACCAAACCTCATGACCCCTTGGTCGGCGAGACCCGCAGGAAGACCAGGTCACCGACGCTGAACTCTAGCGGTCTCCTGCGAACATCCGCATAACTCTTCTGCCTGCTCTGTGCTGCCCGAAGCGCTGCCTGACCAAACTGACTGTCTCTGCACACGGCTGCACTACTCTGGCCCCAACAGCTGCCTCTCACCAACCTCGAACCAGTGAAGCGGAGTCCGTACACGGGCGACCATACAAAAGCCTCGTATGGCGCCATCCCGATGCCGAGTGATAACTGTTGTTATACGCGAACTCTACATCGGAAGGTGAGACTCCCACGTGCCTCTCCAGTCTAAACAGCACTCTTCAGCATATCCTCCAATGTCCGAATGGTCGCCTCTGATTGACCGTCTGTCTGAGGGTGGTACGCTGTGCTGAACCTCAACTCTGTACCCAGTGCTCTCTGAAGACTGCGCCAAAACCCTGACGTGACCTCAGATCTCTGTCTGAAACGAATGAACTGGGATCCTGTGCAACGAAACAACTCTGTCCACGTACAGCCTGGCTAACCTATCCACTGACCACGACATCTTGATCGGAAGGAAGTGCGCTGCCTTGGTCAAACGGTCCACGATCACCCAATACCATCATGCCTCTGCGGGGTACGAGGCAAACCAACCATAAAGTCCATGGTGATGTCGTCCCCACTTCCACACAGGAATGGGCAAAAGGCTGAACTCACCACCAGGACCTGGTGACAGCCTTCACCTGTTGACAGGTAAGGCACCCGAGCAACAAACTCTGCCACGCCCCTCTTCTATCCCGCCACCAGAATGACCTCCTCAAACAATGGTACATTTGGTGGAGCCGGGATGAACGACATACCTCGACTTATGAGCCTCTGACAACACTGCCTCATGAACCTCCTCTGGAATTACAAGCGGCCCTGATCTAACCTCGCTGTCTTCGCTGAGCTCAACGTCCGGCATCCGCAAAATGTCTGCTAACTCTGCCATCTGCTCGCTGCGCCTGCACACCTGCCTGAACAGTGATGGCGAACTGACAAACTGGAAGCCACTGCACGGTCTCTGGTCCTCGACGGAACAAACACTCCCTGGGACAGCTCCTCGAACAACCTCCACTCTCTGACCATCAGCGAACCCAAGCGCACGCGCCTACTCAAAGCATCGGCTACAACGTTAGCCTTTCCTGGATGATAGGAAAGGATTAGGTCATAGTCCTTCAAATACTCCATCCATCGGCGCTTGCCTTAAGTTCAAATCCCTTCTGGGTGAAGATGTACTGCAAACTTTGGTGATCGGTGAA
>JACBKR010000903.1:0-48574 GCA_014218235.1 Colocasia esculenta
ACTGTTACCTATACATAATGTAGCATAAGGTTTTCATTGAAATAGTTTACATGATTACATGACAATAAGTAAAACCATGATAAAAATGATAGCATGTTATATGTAGAACATGTTACATCATTGTTAGTAAATAATGTGGATTTTATGCATTGCATGACATGGTTTATTTTCATAATAATAGAATGCTATGATGAATGATTGCCATTGATCTAGAACCATGTTAGTAGGAAGAGTATTTGATATCAATGAATGATGATGATCATATGGTACCATGTTTTAAACCTATTATATTATAATATCGTGAATGCCTTTCATGTGATTGCTGAGTCTTGTAGACTCATACTTGCTTAACATTTCAGAAGAACTAGAGGACACTCAGGAGTTAGTTCACATTGACTCGGAGCGAGAGGATGTGGAGACTTAGATTGGTTGAGAGGGTTAGAGTGAATCTTGTATGTGAGGACTATATGTATTTTCCTTTATGCAATTGGACTATGAAATGTAATAAATTTGGGACTATTGTTATTTCTCTATGCACTAGACTTTACATTGAGTATAATGTTGATTACAATCATTTAGTTCCATGTTCCGTTGCTTATTATTGGAATTAATTTGTCATTTGTGTATCTCAACATGTACCGTCATTGTTGGATTTATTCCACTGTAGTACCTCTATTAGATCCAATGTGAGTTGGTATAACTGTACTGGGTCTAAGAGGGGCGTTACAATAGGTTCCTCAAGAAACTCTGGACTTGACTTAACTTAGCACATCTCTCAGCCAAAGCCAGATCATATTGGGCAGAGACTTGCCTACCCTTCTCCTTGTGAATGTGTGGCTGAGAGGGACTAGACTTTTCTAGACCTAGACCTGACCCTAGACTTGATCCTAAATTTAATCCTAGGCTTAAGTCTAAACTACTATGTACAGGATAAATGCCTTTGGACGGCGAGTATTGGTGCTCAAGCTGAATAGAGTCGGCCACTGACGATCGGAGGAGACTCCATAGAGGAAGGGTGCTCGATGGAGACCTCACATTCCCACCCTAAAAGTTGGAGTTTTTTTTTTGGGAGTCAAGGTTAACAATCATGAGTTGTTGATTCAAAATTGTTGTGACTGGCCAAGTGAGTAATGGAGAAGGATGCGTTGGAACAGAAGAGGGAGGGAAGTAGCTGGAGCAAGACACTCGTGTGCCAGGCAGACTCCAGCTGAGGAAGAAGAGAATGAAGGTAGGATGGAGAATCAAAGTTGGAACCAAAGAGCGAAAGAAGGCCAAAGTCTTCACAAAGCTTTTCAACCTCAGCGGCTTCTTCTTCTTCCTCACTTTCCGAATCAGGTATTTCTCTCCACAATAGGCTCCCTTGTTCCTGGTTGGATGGGTCCCTGAATGAATGCTCTTTTAGGGTCCAGGTAAGAGGTGTATAGGGTATGAAGGATCTGATAAATAGGGTCAGGATGAAATCCTAAACCAGCCCTTTCTAACTGCCTCCTCACTTGGACACTACTGATGGGACCTTGCCTCTATCTACCCAACCCTCGGCCATAGATATAGCCTATCTTTGCCATCACCTTCTAACATTTCCCATGAGACATGTGGCCATCTCAAACTCTTCGATAGTGGAGGGGATTGGTTCAAAACAAGGGGAGATGGAGATCAATGATTGACATGATTGGTTTCTTCTCCTTGTCTGGAATGAAGAGATGTGGCATCTGCTCTGACATGATAGAATTGAGGGTAGGGATGCTCTTGATTTTGATGATCTGCCCATTAAATGGAAACTTGAAGCATTGATGGGCGGTGGAAGGGACCCCTAAAGTATGTTCTAGACATAGATGGCCGAGAATGGCCTTATAGCCGGATCGGCATCTAGGACTAAGAACTCAGAAGACATGGTGACGGGTCCTATCACCAGTGAAAGAGCAATCTTTCCTTTAGCAACCCTCTTGAGTTGTCGTAAGCAGTAATGGTGGTCAGATCTTCTCTAGATTATCCTCCCCTAAACCCAGTTGATTAATAGTCTTCATCGGACAAACATTGATGGATTCTCCCATGTTGATGAGAGTGGAGTCTACCGATACCCCGTTGAGTTAACGGTTAAACAAAGGGGAAGTGAACGGCACTCGGGAGCTACAAGGTCTTTGTTCGAGAAAGAGATGGAAGGCCCTTGGGTAAGGAAAGAATAGCATTGGTAACTTGTCACGCCCCGTCGCGGAATATCGGAATGCGAGGCAGTTGCAAGTAAAGGGTATAGAGCAAGTACTAGACATCAAACCATTGCACCGTGAATAATATTAAAGCGAATTCGTTTCATTCATAACTTTCTGATGTCTAGTTACAACAACTAATATCAGAGCCAATCTATGCGGCCCGATTACATTGGAATAAAGCAAATCACTAAACTTCAAACCTAACTACTACAATGCTAAACATAAAATAGGACACTAGGGTACTCATGACATCACTCCAGGTCGTTCCCGTCCTCTTGAGTTTGTGGTTCATCCTCGGTCTGACCTGAGAACACAACGACAAATAACGCAGGGTGAGTGAACATCGCCCAGTAGGACTAAAATCTCAGGCTCAAGCAGGCTTTAAGTAATTAAAGCATTTAAAGGCAGAGTAACTAATGACAGAACAGAAGAGAGTGTTAAGTAAAAATATAGCAGGACAGTACGTGAACGAAATAGCAAGACTTTCCAAGTATAAACTTTCCAAGAATAGCACAAGTGTCGGGAATAGCACAATACTAGCAAGATAGGACAATGTCAAGTATAGCAAGATGGCCATAGTACAGATAGCACAACGAGTATAGCATAGCACAACGAGTATAGTATAGCACTTTGTTGTCAATGGACAACGAGAGAACATAACACTTTTGATTGTCATTTAGATAGTCAAGATAGATAGCATTTGAGTGTAATGCCAAACACTCTAATCATCTAACTCCCATGAGCACTAGTACTTTCGGGCGCACATCCCAGGACCAGATCGGGCCCTTTATATATTGCCAAGCATTAGTTATATTGTTTATCTTTAGACAATCAGTTAATGGCCAATATAGAGTACAAGAAGTAGATGAGAGAACTAGATGAATAGACGAGATAGTAGAGTGAACGTGAATAGATGAGCAAGTAGTATAGATGAGAGTTAGTGGACCTTGCACATGAAACGTCGAGTAACGAGCGATAGTACCGTTGCACAACACGCGCACATGGTGTTGGCAGTCAGGCGGAACTCACGACCTTACCACTGTCCATGATAACCACAGGTCTAGAGGTCCGGTGTGATTCAAGACGAGAGTGAATTTCTAATAGCCGTTTGGACCATATTGATCCATAAAGGTATCATAGGTGTTAGGGTACAACCGGCTCGTTGACCATGTGGGAATCCATGGACAAAGGAGACTTACGGAGGCCTTGAATAAAGACTTACTAGTCCGACAGAAGAGTATCCAATGAGAGTTCGTCTAAGTCAAGAGAGAGTGTATATAGAAACAAGTACTCGACATTCTAGAGGAGTTCTAGAACAGTGGAGCGTCGATATCGGTATTCCCAAAACATCTTGAGAAACGATAGACAAGTATAGGGTAATTTAATGACATAAATTACCAGACGTATTATGAAATAGTTTCATGCCAAATTATGTCATAATTGGATGGTTCAATGTGTGTGTAAGTGTCATGAAATTTTTGATAGAAAGATCATGTGCATATATTTTAGTCATACATAAATGTTTAATTTATAACAAGTGTTATTTTCGGTATGTATTGAAGGATCGATAAATGATGAGGACAAGATATAGAATGGGGGGGGGGGGTTGAATAGATCTAGGCCTACTAAGCGGAAGCTTAACCAATTTTTAAAGGCTCTTGAATCAGAGACAAATTGAAAAACAGATTTCACATATCTGAGGATAAATTGAGTGAGTTGTGCAAACGGAGTGTGTGAACAAATTGATTAGATGAATTCAAATGATCCTATGCATACATCTAACGAAGGATAAATTCAAACCATAATCAGATCAATGCACAGAGATTTTTAGGTGGTTCGGAAATCACACCATGTGATTCCTACATCCACCCCTCACACAGTGAGGATCCACTAAATAACCTGGGTACAACACACCCACTGGAGCCTGACAACTCCAACCACCTGAGTTTACAACTCACACAAACTCTAGAGTAAGACTACTCCAGAACCCTGAGCAAGACTTCTCAACTACAACTTGAGTACGACGACTCAAAACCACTGAGCTCGACGGCTCACAAACAACTTGCTAGAAAAACACAAGACTCAGATCCTCTAGCAACAGATCTAGTCCAACAAGAGTTAATTTGTGACTACCCAACCAGCAAACTGGCCCAACAACCGTGCCAGTTGGTAGACTTCCCAGGAAGGTCACCCATCCTGGGACTACTCCCAACTGAGCACGCTTAACTTCAGAGTTCTTTTCCATCTCGAGCTCTGAAAATGACTAGTCCAGGTTGTTGGTAGTCTGCTGATTTAGTCCATTTAACATATTCTTATATGGGGTATTACAATCTACCCCTCTTATATAAGCGACGTCCTCGTCGCTGCTCACACATAGCACACACATCAAACCCCAGGCAGGCAGGATTCTAGAGGTGGCCCCCACAGGTTCAAGAGGTGGCTCACACTATGTAGCACATTGCGCCATTATGGCTTCAAGAGGTGGCTCCCATAGCGTAGCACTTTGTCCTGTGTGGCACTTAGTTCCTGCACTTCCGGCTGGGTAAGGCTCTGATACCATTGTGACTACCAACCACCAAACTGGCCCAACAACCGTGCCAGTTGGTAGACTTCCCAGGAAGGTCACCCATCCTGGGACTACTCCCAACTGAGCACGCTTAACTTCAGAGTTCTTTTCCATCTCGAGCTCTGAAAATGACTAGTCCGGGTTGTTGGTAGTCTGCTGATTTAGTCCATTTAACATATTCTTATATGGGGTATTACATAATTCATGAGACTCATGCAACAACCTATGCACAATCTCAGAATCACTCAGAAGAGAAAAGGAAAATGAGAATTGTATTGATAAGCTTTTCTCTTCAGATGTACTCCCTTATAGAAGGTCGAATTGTGAAGAGCTTTGATCTCTGGAAGTTCCTGGGCGATGCTCTGCAATCTGATCTTCAGGATCTTCCTTGAATTCTTCACAGAAGTCGGCTTCTACTTGATCTGCTTCCTTGAGGTGATCCAATTGCTTCTTCAACGATCAATTTCCACTTCTCATGCTTAAGCAGAGGAGAATTTGGCTTGAGGCAGCACCAGAAGGCAAGAACAGGGAGGAGAACTCTTCTAGCCGCCAACGAGATTTCTGGGAGGCTCTGAAAGGGTTCTTGCATGTTGGATAGCCAATAGAAGGGTATTTATACCCTTAACAATCCAAATGTACTCTTGGGGGTCGTGGGCACATGATCCAAGGCTAATCCAACAGTTCCCTAGGGTGCCACGTGTTTAGGACAAAGATTCTAGAGTGTGTCGACCTGCCCTTGAGGTGTGTCGACACACTGTCCAAGACTGGCAAATCAATTCTTTGGGAGAGGTCTCTAGTGTCGACCTGAGATGATTCAGTGTCGACACCATGTCCCAGACAGCAAAACAGGCCTTCTGGGAAGGCTCTCTAATGTCGACCTGATATCATCTCGTGTCGACCTGCTTTGGCCATCTGAAAAACAGGCTTTCTAGGAGAGCATCTAGTGTCGACCTGCCTGCATTTGGTGTCGACCTGACTGAAGAGACTTGTGAACAAGATTCTCTGGATCTGCCTCTAGTGTCGACCTGCCCTGGTCTGGTGTCGACACTAGTCGACCAATCGCTTAGGGCTTGGAACATTGTGTCGACACCAGTGTGAGGTGTGTCGACATAGATGTTTGTCCCTGAGAAATAAACACATAATCATTAGTTAAATATATTATCATGAATATCAATGATAATGTGCTTGAAACATGCTTTTTGAATATTGTTATTTCAGGTGTGATGTATTTCACATGTTCCAATTGTTATGTATTAAAATCACAACTTGTCATCATCAAAATGTGAGGAGAAATGTATTATATTCACACTCAACCCAGCAATCTCCCCCTTTTTGATGATGGCAGCATTAAATTCATATGGAAGTGGAAAGTTTCAATGAAATATGATTTTAAGCATTTTCATTTCCTTTTATTCATACTTGTCAAGACCTTTGAACATTTTTAGTGACATTTGAAAGTTGCACACATGAAAGACACAATGTTACTAAAAATAAGCTATTCTCACACAAAGGTCAAGCAGCTTGACAAGAATTCATCACATTCACATTCATTCAAAAGAGTTTTCAATCACATTGAAGACACAAAGGTTTCTATTCATTTCATTCACAAAATATGAACACTGCAATCTTCAAAAACACATTTAAAAAGCATTACAATTTCTTGCTATCTTCCCCCCCCCCCCCTTTGACATCATCAAAAGAAATTACATTAATGGGGAGGAGGAGGAGAGGAATGGGTATCAAAATGGTCTCAATATCCGTCAATGTCTTTTCCATTGAAGCCAGACTGAACTTCATTTGAGCTTGGATAGTTGAGAGTCTTGTATGCAATAGATTTTCCATTCTCTCTGAATTCTCTGACATTGTAGCTTGAAGGGCACTGAACTCAGTTGACATTGGCTGTGAAGATGAAGAAGAACCAGTTGACCAAGCAGTCTATTCAAAACTTTGAATTCCTTTTTAAGTGCAGACATCTCCTCATCAATATGAGCAGATAAGTTCTTCATGCTCTCTAAGTCATCTACCAAATGTGCAAAAGACAGCCTTGTCTTAAAGATCTGAGAGAGTGTCTCCTTGGTGTTGAAGACATCAGCTTGGGAATTTGCCAAAATTCCCTTAAGAACTGTTTCCAACTCCTCTTGATGCTCTTTTAGCTCAACTGAAGCATCTGCCAATGTGCCAATCAGCCTGTTAAACCTTTGCTTTGCATGGTCAGAAGCTACTTTTTGTTCAATAAATTTGGCAGACACAGTGTTCAGGGAGGAGGAGGGCTGATGTTGAGGTGAAAGAGGGGCATTAATGGGTACATCAACTTCAACTACCACATGAGGCCGATCCTCATTCATTGGAGGCTGGTCCTCATGCACTTGAGGCTGATCCTCTTGAGCTGGAGGCTGATCCTCTTGCACTGGAGGCTGATCCTCTTGCACCACAGGGGCCTCTTCTGTAGCTGGCCCTCTCCTAAGCTGATCACCAACAATCCTAAAGCCCATAAACTTTTGAACATGCTTAAAGCAATAAATTGGACTTAGGAATTTTCTGAGACTTCTCATTCTCAAGAGACACACCAAAGTGTTTGAAGACTTGAGTTAAATGGGTTGCATAAGGAAGTGATCTATGCAAATCTGCCCTAGTTGTCTCAGAGATGATTTGGTACATGATGACATAGAGGTTGATCTTTCTGTCCTTGCTCATGCAGTATATCACAAACCTTTGGATGTCTGTGAGTCTGTCTCTCCCACCACCTTGAGGTGTTATGATAGTGGTGAGGATATGATGGGTCAGCCTCAACACTGGAGGTAAAGTGTTGGTGTTGAATTTAGTGACATGAGTTTGTTTGAGATCAGACTCATCGGCCTGAAATCCAGTCAAGATGGTATATGCTTCATGAAGGTTGAATTCAAAGTTATGGTAGTCTGCTCCTTCATCTGGAATTTTGAATATGGTGGCTGCTATGTCTGTAGGCATATCAATCTCAATCCCTTTGACTTTTGACTTGTAGCCCTCATTTGTGCATTCCAAATGCATGTAGAACTCCTGGACAAGTCTAGGATATATGATGCGAAAGTCTGAAATGAAAGATTGCCAAGACTGAAATTTAAAGAAATTGAGGACTTCAGGAAAGGCAGCATTCAATTCACTATCCTCTAAGTCCACTGCTCTGGGCTTTAGAATGATCTTCCCTTCACGAAGTGGTTTGGAGGGAGTTGCCTCAGAGGATGAGGAGGATGACTGCTCAGAGACTTCAGGAGAAGATTCCAGAATTTTCCTCCTAGGGTATGCAGACCCTCTACCTCGACCAGAAGAAGTTCTACCTCTCTAGCAGTTGACGGGGAGGCAGATGAAGGTCGTGGCTGCTCCACAGGGTCATGGCGCCTCTTGGTTCTCCTTTCAGAGGGAGGAGCATCATCCACCGAATGGGCCTTGTCGTAGCCCTTGACCTTGCTCCACGGTGAGGGGCCTGCTTGGGTGCCATGGGAGCAAGATGGAGTGGAATAGGAGAGGATGGAGAGTGAGGAATGAGAGAAGAGGGACAGGGATGGAATGGAGGAGGGAAGAGGTGGAAATGGATTCAAAGCCTGCCGGATTCAAGGAAGAGGACGGCCGTCGGGTTGACCTGGAGAAGAAAAGGGGATTTAGGGTAGCTACCCCCGCAGGAACATCAAATCCTTAAGCGGCGCCCACGGTGAATATGACTCTGGCAGGGGGTCAGTGTCGACACTAGAGGAGGTGAGTGTCGACCTGAGCTAATCTGTGTCGACACTAGATGTAAGTAGTGTCGACCTAGCCTGATGAAAAGTGAGATTTGAGTATGGAAAAATTTTGTGACTTTTGGGATATCTTTATAATGATGGGCATGGGTGGAATAATCAATTCAAGGATTTTTAGGAGGCTAAAAAATTCATGTGTTAAATTTTGCAAAAATTCAATACCATTCAAGTTTTACACAACATCCAACAGGATATGAGCATTCATTGACTTGAGTCAATAAAATGATGATTTGAGGGATATAATACATTTAACAATCAACTACACACTACCATATTCTTCAAGTCCAAAGAAATAAAAAAAATCTTTTATACTAAAATCAAGTGTGTTGAAAGTAACCAATTTTTTAGAACAACTTCATGATGGATAAGAATGATTCTTTTAAAACAATTCTCCAATATATACACATTTTGTTTTTGAAACAACTATCAAATGAGATACATCTTGTTCACTCAAGAACTAATGCTTTTCACACACTATAGTCCCTGGATACTAAAGATTTATCCATTTTCAAGTCTCAAAGGGGTAAATGATGACCTTTTGACATGAAAATATACGTTTTTTAGACGCCAATATTTCCAGTTACTCAGTCATCATCAAAAAGGAATAAGACATATTTATTTTGCTTCGCATTTATTTTTTATTTTGAACCCCTTTGAACAGAGATAGCATTAGTGCCTCATGACATACATGGCACTTCATTCATTGTGAAGGTGTGCAGTTTCTCAGCACATGTGCCATTGCTCTGTTGAATTGACAAAGTTTGGAGAGTTTTTGACAAAAAAGACATCATCTATATCCAACATCAGTTGCAAAAAAACATGTTTAAATTCAAAGTACACATTATTTTTCAGTCTTTGAAAGAAATCTGAATTTCTATATTTTTGAAGAATATAGATGAGAGTTGACAAATGAATATAGTAGATCACTCAAAGGATCATTTTGAGACTCTAGACACCTGAATGAGAACATCATGCAAGGAAATTGATGTAATGCAAGAAAGGTTTTGAATTTTGCAAAGGACATTATTTGAATTTTCGAGCTCCCCCTGAGATGAGGATTTCAACCACTTTTCATCAGAATAAAGATATGCAAGTTGTTGAAATCAGGAAAGATTCTCTTTAAACAATAAAAGCTCCCCCAATAATTACATTTTCATTTCTTGGTACTTGGCGGAGACACATACTCTCGCATAGTGAAAGTGTCCAGACAAGCAGAACTTGTCCTTCTTCAAATCACCATTTGATATACCAAGAAGTTCAACACATGTGAGTTGAAGAGTTCATTGTAAAAAAAAAAAATAAGTTGAAATGCAGTGAGATATGATCAGTATGAATCAAGGAAGCAAATGAATATGATGATGAAAGAACTCCCCCTCAGAAGATGCCTAACACTCACCCAATCCCAATGAGAGAGATCAAGAAAATGGACATTTACAAAGACCAAGTTCTCTCCTTAAAGATGAGAATTTACTGTCAGGAAGGGGTTTGGTGAAGTTGTCAGCAATTTAATTTTTAGTTTCTATGAAGTGGAGTTCAAAGGATTTCTTTGCTACCTCATCTCTCAAGAAATGATGCTTAATTTCAATATGCTTGGTTCTGGAATGCTGAATGGGGTTTTTAGACAGATTTATTGCACTTGTGTTATCACATAGAATGGGAACACAACCTATGTCTTTGTTATAATCAAGAAGTTGATGTTTCACCCAAAGAATTTGAGTTCCACATCTACCTGCTACACATACTCAGCCTCTGCAGTTGACAGAGCAACTGAATGTTGCTTTTTAGAAGCCCAAGAAATTAGGCACCCACCTAAGTATAAACACAAGCCACTTGTGCTTTTTCTATCTAATTTACATTCAGCATAGTCAGCATCACAAGGCAATCAAATCTAACTTGCAATTAGCAGGATACCAAATTCCTAAATCACATGTTCCAACAAGATATTTGAAAATTCTTTAACAGCTAACATGTGACTTTCTTTAGGATTTGATTGAAATCTAGCACACAAACACACACTAAACTGAATATCAGGTCTAGAAGTTGTAAGATAAAGTAGAGAACCAATCATACCTCTGTAGGTCTTTGGGTCTACTGACTTACCAAGAGAGTCTCTTCTAGCTTAGCATTAATAGCAATTGGGTGTTTGAATGCTTGAGGTTCTAAAACTCAAACCTTTTTCAAAAGTTCCTTGACATACTTGGTTTGACTGAATTTGATTTGAAAATTCATTACACAGGCCTTTATTGGTTAATTCCAAATATTATGTCATCAACATAATTTGGACTGTAATTATTTATGATTGACTATTTTTGTGAACAATGTTTGATCAACATTTCCTCTAGAATATCCTTTTTCAAGCAAAAAGGAACTCAAACGGTCATACCAAGCTCTTGGAGCTTGTTTAAGACCATAGAGAGCCTTATGAAGCTTGAAAACATGGTTAGGATGTTTTTCATTTTCAAATCCAGAGGTTGTTCAACAAAAACATTTTCCTTGATATATCCATTTAAGAATGCACTTTTGACATCCATTTGATAAACGTTGAATTTCATGGAGGATGCAAAACTAAGGAAAAACCTAACTGCTTCTAGTCTAGCTGCAGGGGCATATGATTCTTCAAAGTCAATTCCAAACTTCTTGATTGTACCCCTTTGCAACTAGCCTAGCTTTATTTCTTATGACTTGACCATTCTCATTCAACTTATTTTTGAAACCCATCTAGTGCCAATGACTGTTTGGTCACTAGGTCTAGGTACTAATTCCCATACTTGATTTCTTTCAAATTGATGAAGTTCATCATGCATGAA
This sequence comes from Colocasia esculenta, assembly GCA_014218235.1. Classification (NCBI taxonomy): domain Eukaryota; kingdom Viridiplantae; phylum Streptophyta; class Magnoliopsida; order Alismatales; family Araceae; genus Colocasia; species Colocasia esculenta. The sequence goes on from JACBKR010000903.1 coordinate 11,351, forward strand.
TTAATCCAATCAGAACTTGATAAAGCTTCATCAATTGACTTTGGTTCAATTTGGAAATTAGAGCTAGTGGGTCGTCTTCAATATCATGCAGGAATGATGATCTAGTCCTAACTCTATCATGCAAATTGCCAACTACATTATCTAATGGGTGATCTCTCAAAATTCGATGTTCAGAAATTACATGTTGAGGGGTACTTAAATCTGGAGCAATGTTACCTGATCCACTTGAAGATGGTGAATTGATGTTCAAGTTTTCACCAATGTCTTCAAGCTCCTCAACATTGGTGAAGAGTACAATGAAATCATCATCTTCACTGTCTGTCTTTCCCTGTAAGATTTAGATTTATTAGTTGAAAAGAATTTTCATCAAATAAATATGTGGAGATTCTTCAACAGTTTTGTTTTTGAGAATGTACACTCTGAAAGCTCTTGACACTTCTGAATAGCCAAGGAAGATGGCTTCCTGACTCTCTCAGCATCAAACTTGTCAAGATTTTTTTATTATTGTTGTGTACATAACATTTGCACCCAAAGATTTTATATAGAAACAATTGGCTTTTTGTTTTTCAATAATTCATAGGGGGTTTTTCTGATTTTTGGTCTCATCAAAGCTCTATTCAGAATGTGATTTGCTGTGTTTACAGCTTCAGCCTAGAAGGATTTGGGCAAATTGCTTTCTAAGAGCATGGATCTAGCCATTTCCACAAGAGTTCTATTCTTTCTTTCCACAACTCCATTTTGTTCTGGAGTTCTTGGTGAAGAAAACTTGTGGAAAATTTGAAGTTCAGCACATAAATCAGAAAAGGATTGGTTTTCAAATTCACCCCATTATCAGTTAAAATATTTTTGATTTTATATGAAAGTTTGTTAGGGGCATGGTACAGAATTTCCTGAACTCAAGGCAAGTATCACTTTTGTGGGACAAGAACATAACCCAAGTAAATCTGGTAAAATCATCAATGATTACAACCCATATCTCTTGCACTTAGACTTAAAGATTTCCTGTTTGTAGTAGTTCTAGTGGCCTAGATGTGAGTACCTCATTGGTCTTAAAAGATCCTGGTGTTATTTGGGGCAGGACAGATCCCACAAATTGATTAATGAGAAAGATTCAGGAAGACCCTTAACCAAGTTCCCTTAACAATTATTCAAAGTTCTGAACTTGCTATGGCCAAGTCTTTTGTGTCAAGTCCATGCAATTTCATCTTTATTAGCAACAAGCAAAGATTTTCAGAAAAGTTTTTATTAAGGTCGATCATGTAAACATTGTTTTCCCTTTTTCCAAAATTTTATTTTATCAGTTGATGAATCAATGATCTTACAGAAATTGGATTCAAACACACTTTGTGACCTTTGTCACATAGTTGGCTAATGCTCAGCAGATTATAATCTAGACCATCAACTAATAAAACATTATCAACAGAGTTTGAGAAGTTTGACCAACCTTTCCAGATCCAATGATCTTTCCTTTATTTTTACCTCCAAATGTTACTGAACCTCCCTCCTTCTCAATCAGGAATGAAAATTTGGCTCTATCTCCAGTCATGTGTCGTGAACATCCACTGTCAAGGAACCACACATTTGAATTGGGTGCACGACCTTCCTGCAAAATCAATCAATGGAGAGAAGATTTGGTACCCAAACAGTGTTGGGACCATCAGAATGTTTGGACATTTTTATCAAATCTTTTCTCACCCAAATTTGATTTGTTTTTTATTTTTGTTTTATTACAGTGGTGTTCTCTGTCTTTTTCACTTTCTTCTTTCCTTTAGGAATGAAAACACCAGTGTTTTTGTTTTGGTAGGGGGAAGTTTTCATTTGAACATGAGAGTTTAGATGAGGAGGTGGAATCCAAGGATTTTGTTGGTACATCAGAAAATTTGGATAGAAGAATTGGGGATGATACCACATGGGTTGTAATGCCATTGGTTCCAATCAGCTTGATATCTTGTCTTGGAAGTCCAAGGTTTTTCATGAATGACTTCCTTTGACTTTTTCTTATTTTTCAAATTTTTATTTGAATTTTTGATTTTGTTGTTTGTCTTTATTGATGTTGAGCAGGTCGACCTCTCTTGATTGGTGTCGACACAACAGCCACAGAAACCTTCTTCTTGTGGACTGGTGTCGCCTGTCAGGTGACTGTGTCGACCTAGTTGCCTTGTTTTGATCTGAGTTTTTGGAATTTTTGGTGCTTTGCTTGATGTTTGTTTGATTTCTGTGTTCTCAAGACTAGGACCTTTGACAAATTTAATTAATGGTGCTTTATCCTTCTTCTCACCAGATTTGTCTTTCTTAGGTTTTCTTTTTCTTTATCAATCTACTCCATGAGAAATTGATTTCATTTTTGCTCCCAACAAGGCCTCCAGATTATCTTTACCATTTGTGAATGTTTCAATAACTTAATCCTTTTCTTTTAGCTGGTTTTGTAAGGTTTTTATTTCTTCAACCTTTTGTTGTTTATCATGGTTTTCCATTTCCAGCTTTCCAGACAGTTCTTTGAATTCATGGGTGGCCTTTTGAGAGGCTAGCTTAAGCTCATCAATCAATTCAGAAGATTTTCTTTTTCTTTATTCAGTTCTGTTACTTCATTTTCTAGTTCACAAATTCTTTTGTTTGAGGATTGGTTATGGTAAATGCTTTCAATTTTCTTTTTGAGATGTTTATTTTCTTTCCTCATTTCAGTGTATTTTTCAACAAGTTCTGCATAAGCATCTTGCCAATCCTCAACTGAATAGTCTTCGAAGGATGTACTTACCTTTCCATCAGAACTATTCGCCATGAAGCAGATTTCCTCACTTTCAGAACTTGAGGATTTTTCTTCTTCTTCCTTTTCACTTGAGTCTTCATCAGACCAGTGGCTACCATGGCCTTTGGCTTCTTGAACTTGTGAAACTTCTTGTGCTTCTCCTTCTTGTTTTTAGGACATTCTCCCTTCATATGTCCTGGCTTGTTGCACCTGTAACAGATGACAATTTCGTCAGATTTTTATTCTTGGTAGAATTAGCACTAGAAAAGGAAGTGTTTCTCTTACCTGATGATATTTCTTTTTGCCAGAAAGTTTTCCATTTCTATATTTCAAGAATTTTTGAATTGCCTGGTCATGAGGGCTATCTCATCCTCATTTGACTCAGACTCATCAGAACTGGGTTTATCCTACTCTTGTCTTTGTTACTAATGAGGCCTTTAGAGCTACTGGCTTGGTTTTGATTATATGTTCTTCATTTCTCTTTAGATTGATTTCATATGTCATTAAAGATCCTATCAACTCATCCAAGAAATTTTGGACAGATCTTTAGAACTTCAATACAGTGGCTTTTGTGTGCCAAATTGAAGAGAGAGAATGTAAAATTTTTCTTACCAAGTCAGGCATCCGTTAGTCCTTACCTAAGGCCTTCAGAACATTGACTATGATCATAAACTTTGCAAACATTTCAGAAATTGTCTCATTAGATTTCATCATGAATAATCATATTCAGAGACAAGAATGTTAGCCTTAGTTCATTAACCTGAGATGTTCCCTCATAGAAAACTCAAGTTTATCCCACATCTCTTTGGCAGATTTGCACATTGAGATTCTTGAGTACTCTTTGGGTGAGCAGCACATTGAATCATATCCATGGCACTGTATTCAATGTAGCTCTTCTTATCTGTTCCCTAGTCCAGGTTTCTTCCTCTCCTTGGTTTCTCAAGGGGCCTACCTCCACTACTTCTAGATTTCATATTTTGGGCTCTAAGAAAAACTTGCATTCTATTTTTCTAATAAGAATAGTCTGTTCCATTAAAGAATGGTGGCCTATTAATGGATGACCCTCAGCTATGAATCCTCTGGAATACATTTAATTAAACAGATGGTGCAAAGAAGGAAACACTCAGCAAGCAAACAAATCACACAGAACACTCAGAATTACTCAGATCAAATCAGATCAAGTGTAAACCGCTCTGATACCAATTGAAGGATCGATAAATGAGAGGACAATATCTAGAAGGGGGGGGGTTGAATAGATCTAGGCCTACTAATGCGGAAGCTTAGCCAATTTTTAAAGCTCTTGATCAGAGACAATTGAAAAACAGATTTCACAGATCTGAGGATAAATTGAGTGAGTTGTGCAAACGGAGTATGTGAACAAATGATTAGATGAATTCAAACGACCCTATGCATACATCTAACGAAGGATAAATTCAAACCACAATCATATCATGCACAGAGATTTTAGTGGTTCGGAAATCACACCATGTGATTCCTACATCCACCCCTCACACATGAGGATCCACTAAACAACCTGGGTACAACACACCCACTGGAGCCTGACAACTCCAACCACCTGAGTTTACAACTCACACAAACTCTAGAGTAAGACTACTCTAGAACCCTGAGCAAGACTGCTCCAACTACAACTTGAGTACGACGACTCAAACCACTGAGCTTGACGGCTCTCCAAACAACTCTAGGAAAACACAAGACTCAGATCCTCTAGCAACAGATCTAGTCCAACAAGAGTTAATTCATGAGACTCTGCCACACCCATGCACAATCTCAGAATCACTCAGAAGAGAAAAGGAAAATGAGAATTATATTGCTAAGCTTTTCTCTTCAGATGTACTCCCTTATAGATGGTCGAATTGTGAAGAGCTTTGATCTCTAGAAGTTCCTGGGCGATGCTCTGCAATCTGATCTTCAGGATCTTCCTTGAATTCTTCACAGAAGTCGGCTTCTACTTGATCTGCTTCCTTGAGGTGATCTAATGCTTCTTCAACGATCAATTTCCACTTCTCATGCTTGAGCAGATGAGAATTTGGTGAGGCAACACCAGGAAGGCAAGAACAGGGAGGAGAACTCTTCTAGCCGCCAACGGGATTTCTGGGAGGCTCTGAAAGGGTTCTTGCATGTTGGATAGCCAATAGAAGGGTATTTATACCCCTAATATCCAAATGTACTCTTGGGGGTCGTGGGCACACGATCCAAGGCTAATCCACAGTTCCCTAGGGTGCCATGTGTCCAGGACAAAGTTTAAGTCACGGAGATTCCAGGAGTGTGTCGACCTGCCTTGAGGTGGTCGACACACTGTCCAAGACTGGAAAATCATTCCCTGGGAGAGGTCTCTAGTGTCGACCTGAGATGATTCAGTGTCGACACATGTCCCAGACAGCAAAACAGGCCTTCTGGGAGGCTCTCTAGTGTCGACTTGATATCATCTCGTGTCGACCTGCTTTGGCCATCTGAAAAACAGGCCTTCTGGGAGAGCCATCTAGTGTTGACCTGCCTGCATTTGGTGTCACCTGACTAAAGAGACCTGTGAACAAGATCTCTTGGATCTGCCTCTAGTGTCGACCTGCCCTGGTCTGGTGTCGACACTAGTCGACCAATTCTTCATATTTTGGCTGAGGGCTTGGAACATTGTGTCGAACCCAGTGTGAGGTGTGTCGACACCACCCTTGCAATAGATGTTTGTCCCTGAGAAAAAACACATAAATCATTAGTTAAATATATTATCATAAATATCCATGATAAATGTGCTTGGAAACATATTTTTGAATATTGTATTTTAGGTGTGATGTATTTCACATGTTCCAATTGTTATGCATTAAAATCACAACTTGTCATCATCAAAATGTGAGGAGAAATGTATATATTAACACTCAACCCAACATGTATGACTGTTAAACCAGAGTACAAACAGTGTAGAAAATCAAGCATTACTGAGACAGGGGGTTTCTTGCAAAAAACCAAGATCGCAACGAACCCTGATGAGGGTCGCGACGGGGTCAACTGAGATCGCGACGGGTGCTTCTCGGGTCGCGACAGACTTAGTCTGGTAGGGTAGTAGATCGCGACGACAGGCCCTGTCGGGATCAGATTGCAACAGAGGGCGCGTGTCGCGATGACCTTGTGAATGCGGCTATCAGGCCGTCACGTTCACAGGGTCTGTGCTCGGGTCCGACAGGGAAAGGACTTACATTGGATTGCGGGCCAGAAATTACCCTATTTAACATAGGGTGGTTCAGAAAAACTCAACTAGTGTATAGTCAATGAAAAATCGTGAAAACTAGTTGGAAATGACCTAGACATGTATGGTTACTTACAATAAATAGGAATTGGAAAAACAATCAGGGTTTGGACATGTTTTGAACAGGTATTCATGATGAAATGAAAACAGTACATAGTTGAGATCAACGATTAATTCACAAGATAGGATGAATCAAATTTATGGCTTTTAGGGGCAAAAGATGCCTAACATGCATTAGTTCCTACAGTAAAAATCTCGTGTCATGGGGTTGGAGTATACAAGGAGATCAGAGTTAAGAAGTGGGTTCGGGGTCATGTCGGTTGTAGAACATGAAAAATCAAGAACGACAGATATGCTTGATGGAAAATTATGAAACCAAAGGGCTTTTGTTCCTGGATGGACGAGAAATCCTACAGAAAATGTTCATGGTTTATGCTTGTGAGAATGCCTACCTTTGATCGTTTTTTCTTCTAGGGTTATGACTTGAAGAACTCGTGGAAGAACTTGTGAGATCCTTCCTCTCCACAAATTCTCCTCCTCTTGGCCTCTCTCCTAGTCAGTAACCTCTTGGCACGAGCTAGGGCCGGCCATGAGGGTTTAAGTGAAGTATTTAAGCTTCTCCCTATTCCCTTCCTATTTTAAGTCTAACTTAGTTAAATTCCGAATTTCCTTTTTCCTTTCCCTTTTAAGCAAGAGATCTCCTATTGGGTTGGGGGAGAGGGAATTTCGTGGCCACTCAATTAGGGTAGATTTAGGATCCAATCCTAATTCAAACTAGCTATTTAATGCATTAAATATCTTTTTTATATTTAGTTATATTTTTAGTTACGAATTTTGGGTATTTCTCTATTTTCCCCTTCTTAAAATCTCTATTTTAGCCCACTCATTTCTAATGGGTCAATATAGCAAAGCCCATTACTCCTTTTCTTTTAATGAGTTTTATTTAATTCTCTGTTATTTGATTTCCTAGTTGATTTAATACATCTTCCTTTTATTTGATTTTCTAATTAAATAACATAAATATTTAATTTTTTCCCCATAAATTTAGGGTTGCTACATCCTCCCCCTCTTAAAATGAATTTGGTCCCCAAATTCATGTGATCACTCAGGAGAGAATGTCGTACTAAAAAGTATGATAGTTCCGTCTGATGATTCCTTCCGGTTCCCAAGTTGCCTCTTCCACTCCACGATTATTCCATAGACTTTAACCACATGGATGGGCGATCTTGAGTTGTTGTATCTTCGGTACAGTATCTTGACTGGCTTCTCTGCGTACGTCACATCTTTGTTCAATATCAACTTCTCGTGGCGAATGATGTGCGTGGGGTCGTAAACATATTTCCTAAGCATGGAAACATGGAACACATTGTGTATACATGACAAATCCGGTGGCACGCCAGCCGATATGCAACCTCACCAACCCTTTCGATTACTTCAAAAGGACAGATGAATCTAGTGTTGAGCTTTCCCTTTACACCAAATCTTTGTATGCCACGAGTAGGTGACACTTTTAGGAACACATGATCACCCACTTGAAATTCCAGATCTCGCCTTCTTTTGTCGGTGTAGCTCTTCTGTCTGAATGTGCAATCATGAGACAGTCTCTGATTACCTGAATGTCCTTCGTTGTCTGTTGCACCATGTCTGGGCCTAGCATTGCTGTTCCCCAACCTCATTCCAGCATGCAGGGGATCTACAGTTCCTTCCGTAGAGCGCTTCGAATGGGCCATCTGAATGCTTGCCTGATAACTATTGATAGGCGAACTCGATTAGTGGTAGGTGCTCATTCAATAATCCTGAAAATCTATAGTGCAAGCTCTCAATATGTCTTCCACTATTTGGTAGTTCTTTCAGTTGTCCATCGGTTTGTGGATGGAATGCGGCACTAAAATTGAGTTTAGTACCCAGTGCACCTTGCAGTCCTCTCCAAAAATGAGATGTGAATCTCGGATCTCGATCCGAAACAATAGATGATGGAATGCCATATAGTCTTACAATCTCCTTGACGTATAAGGCAGCTAGTACCTCTACTGACCATTTACTCTTTATAGGCAGAAAGTGGGCGGATTTGGTTAGTCGGTCCACAATGACCCATATGGCGTCGAGCCCACCACAAGTCTTGGGTAAACCCATGATGAAGTCCATGCAGATACTTTCCAATTTCCACTGGAATATCTAGCGGTCTGAGTACACCAGCAGGGCGCAGGTGTTCCACTTTTAATTGTTGGCAAGTAAGGCAGTGAGCGGCATGTTCAGCTACCTCTCTTTTCATGTTCGGCCACCACAACGTTCTTTTCATATCTTGATACATTTTGGTACCTCCTGGATGAATAGTATACCTTGTCTTGTGAGCTTCATCCATTAGTCTTCTCTTTAGTTCTTCATGTCAGGAACACATGTCCTTCCTAGAAAGACAAGCCTTCCGTCTTCAGTCATTGCAAAGTCTGGTCTTTCAGTTAGAGTTTCTTTGACGCGAACTAAGAATGGATCATCGTCTTGTTGAGCTTTGATCTCCTCTAGTAGATCAGATTGAATCTTGATATTGGCAACCAAGACTCGATCATCTCTGTAAGGTATGGTTTAGCGGATCCTTATTGGTCTTGTAGAGGTTCTGTGTGGTTGACGACAAGACTATGTCGTTGACTTGGGGTTGACGGCCGGGGGCTAGTTGTTGATTTGGAGTTGGCGTCCAGCGATGTGGACGTTTGTTTTGAACTCAACGACAAGCGATGTGGATGTCAAGTATTTGGCGGTTCAGTAGGCGACTAGTGATGTTGACGTCAACTGGTCGGACCTGTTGAAATAGGGTAGCCCGAGAGACGAACCCATTCTTCTCTCCTCCTCTCCTTCCTCCACCTTGCCTTCTCTATTTCCACAGCTTCTGATGGTTGAGGGAGCGTGGGATGGCCCTGGTACGCGTGGCGGTGCTTGATGGGCGGGAAACGCGAGGATTTGGTGCGATTCGTGTGGAGTCTTCGGGGGGTTCCGGCGCGATTAGTGGCTGTTGGGGGTTATTAAAGCGTTCTGAGGTAGGGACTTAACTCCTATAACCCTCCTTAGCAAACCAGCATGCTCAATTGTGTGAATAGTATGCAAATTGTGTTTAGGGTTGGTTATACCATGCCGGGATTTGGGTGTTTTGAGTGATTAAGGGTTGGATCACTTATTTCTGAAGTTCTGGTAGTGCAAAATGATGAGAGGAAGTATCCCCTCCATCAGTAGGCGTTCTGTTGGGTGGTTCTGCCCAATTAAACTGACCTGGCGCTGTTCTAGGTTAGGGACTAAAGAGCTTAACGTCCACATCTGTTGACGTTGAGATCTTCAAGGGTGATATTAAATGACAAGGTCAATGCCGTTGAGTTAGGGTTAACAACATGATTAGTGCCGTTTACTTCATATTGGCGGCAATTGATATGGCCGTTATCTCCTATGTCCCAGCAGACTTGAGTTTTGTGTTTCAGGCGATTGACGAGTGATGTCCGCCTGTTTACAGATGTGGGCCAGGCTTAGAGTGTGATCCACTGTGCATTTGAGTAATTAGTTGTGATATGAGGTGTTCACTTAATGTACGGAGTTTCAAACGTTGAGTGTGTTCCGTTGTTGTACGCACGTTGTGTTACCGCATGCCCGTCTGTTGGGTTACCTAGGCGTGGGTGCGACTTCGTCTAGATGACTAGCGTGTGGTTGTCCCCGCTAGTGAGCCAGGACGTCGAGTGCTACTATGTCCTGTGCGTACTCCTTGTGGTGGTTTGAAACGGTCTCCGTGGAGCCCCTTCTATACCGCTAGGGTCAAGCGTAGGGGAAAAACCAGTCGTGGACCAGACGCGAGAGAGAGCGTCTGTGGTGCACACGTGGCTGTGGTTGAGAGCCTCTGTGGTGACGGGACGCCGAGCCACAGACCCTAGCTGAGTCCTACTTACTGTGGTGTGTGAGTGTGTGTACTGAGCCGCGAGGTTTACAGTTTTGTGTTATGGTGCGACGTGTACTTACTTTCAGTTTTTACTTTCTGCACTTTAGTTCTGTTGCCGGGGGTTACTTTTCCCTACTGGGTCTATTTTCTTGAGACTCACTCTCCTCCCTTCAGGGGGTCTTCGTCGACTCCCGTTCCAGGCGAGTCTAGCCACTCCGGTGTTGGGCTCCTTAGCTGCAGTGAGTAGTACTTTTTGTTGTACTTCTATACTTGTACCTTGCTCAAACTCTGAGTTGTACATGTTATGTTTATAGAGTGGAATTTTACAGCTTTACATGGTGAGTATCTTCTTACATATAGTCTCCTCGGACGTTCACTTCCAACCCTTCCGAGCTTGTCTCGTGGGTTAGCGGGTCAGAATTCGGGTTACTGGGGTTACTGGAATGCGGATTCTGGGTCGTTACATCTCTATGTTCGATTTAAGTCTAACTATAGCACCCTGGAAATTTTATTACATAAAAATTAAAAATAAATGGAAATAAATAATTTCCATAATATCATAGTATTTTAACATACGTATCATTATCGTATGTGCTAAAACACGTAAGAAAATTCCATAAAAATTATAAATCTACCCTAAATATTATTACTAAATATTTCACAAAGAAATTTGTGCCAAGAAAAAAAATCAGAATCCAGTCTAAAGTGTTTCGTGACTTATTATCGTAATTCATGAATAAGTCGTAAAATCATTATCACACGTACGTGGATGAGTCAGAAAATTAAATAAAAATCATATATGGACTTCAAATAATATCCTCTAATGACCCATCATGGAATTTGGTTCAATAAAAATTATTTGGGCTAGGTTTAAGAGTTATTGCGACCGACTATCTAAATAAGGAAACAAGAAAGGAAAACATAACACGGAAATACGACGTAATAAAAAATTAAATAAAAGTGTTGGGGAGACTTCCAACATTATATATTGATGACCATTATCATAATTGGGCCAATGGGCAATATTTGGCCAAAAATCAAATAAGCTAGAAAATACTAGAAATTCGTAACCATAAATAAGCTGAAATTAAAAAGAGACAATTAGAGTTGAATTGGGATGCACATGCATTCATGGCAACCCAAATTCGTACCTAACTATGAGGGGAGGTTTCCTAATGCCTCACACACTCAAAGGAGGAAGAAATCATCAAAAATAGAAACCAACATGCCAATCCCGAAACCCTCCTTTCCTAGTTATAATAGGACTCCTAAACACCATGGTTGGTTACTTAAATACTCTTCACCCAAACCCTAGGGACGAGTTTAGAACTTGCTGGGGTCGTGTGGAGGAGTTATTGGTGGTTGGGGAGCAGGAGATCGTCCACACCAAGTCGTTCTTCTTCCCCTTCTCATCTGCTGCGACCTGCACAAACCACCCTCTTGAAGTCGACCAAAGGTGAGTCAAACCTAAACCAAAACTTGCAAGGCCTATACCCCTGGAAAGAGGGTCAAGTCTACGTTCTAACCCAAGTGGAATGCCCAAATTCATGTAGTATACACGGAGTAGTAGTACGCATTTTCCTCCAAGTGGTCTGAACATGGTTTTCTGGAAAAATGGGACTTCTTCAACCATAAGGTAGGTTTTCTCGGGCCAAACCTTAACATATCCTATACCAATGTGTAGAGCATCAAGTTAACTTTCATTTCCCACTGATTTCATCATTTTCCATTTAGTACACCATGAGTTATAGGCGTTTTGCCAAAGTCGCGCCTGTCAGGGCCCTTTCCTGTTCAAGTAATTTATCATACATCTTGAGTTTGTTTAAAATTATTTAAAAATCATAGTTCGCACCTATTTCATGTTCCCTACAACTTTTGTGTTGAGACTTTTGTCTAAACGTCATTAGTTAGAGAGTTATAAGTGTCGTAAGAAAGCCGCTATAGGAAATTGCGTTTTTGGGTTGCACTTCCTTTTTCATTCTTCATGTTTTTTCATGAGATTTGAGATCGAATTAGATCAAACCACCAACATCAAAGTTCTTCTACTATATTTTTTGACAATTTTCATGTTGAAAGTTTTATCCAAAAGCACTAGATTAGGAGTTAAGCGTATAAGTTCCCTATATCAACCCAGTCCAAGTATGGGTCGAACTGGGTGTATTTGGCAACCCAAACCTCTCTCTAGAAGGCGACGTATCGTCCTGTCGCATTCAGAACGCGACTGGTTTCGTGTCGCGACCTGGCCTCTGCGCAGTGTTCGCTTAAATGGCTGTAACGTTTTCTATAGACTCGGATTGATGTGCTGTTTTTTTTGTTGGATTCCTTATTCAAAGGGCTTCAATGTGGTATATTCATGTGTCAGATTTTCATTTGAAATTATTGAGTTATGACTCTAGAAGTGGAAGGGTTGGGACTACATCTACTTCCTAAAAGGCATATGTTCTGGTTTCTGTCGTTTTATGCCACTCTTCATATGTGTGAGTTGTGAACTATTATAGAAAGGTTCTACAAGGTATTATCATGATAACCCGAGGTCAGTTTAACATGGTTCCAGTGTGTAAATGCATATCTTGTGTCTCAGCATTACTGATGTATTTTAATGGCTTAAAAGTGATTAACACATTTAAAATCTATAATTATATGAACGATATTCTAATTGCTCTCCTAATGACGTGATCATTCATGCAACTTATGATTTACTCTTCTTACTATTCTAGCTTGACTAAAATGATAATTTTTTGCCATAAAAATCTTGTAAACCATGATTTGTTAAAGTGCATAGTTTATGTCATGCCGTCATTTTAAGTACTTTCCGTGAGTTAAGACCGATACTTTGTGAATTGAGACACTCGTACATCACTACACACTTGCACATCTAGGCAGCCTTTTCTTGGGAAATTGGAAACTCTCTACGGTCATTCGAATCGGTAGACTAGCGACCCTTTCACCGAGGCCTCTGAAATCTCCTCTGACCATGGATTCCCACATGGCGACGAGTTGGTTGTACCATTGAAGTCCCTGGAGATAGCGTGCACTTCCTTTCTCTTCTTGATCTCGTGAGTGTGACTTACAACTAGACTAAAGCCATTAATGTAAAGATTTAACGAAAGTATAAATTGTACCGTTATGCTGCCGAATTTATCTCTTGACCATTGTTCTCATGAAATTATGTTCATTTAATTATTACTTTCTATCATCATCATGAACATGACATTATACATGCTACATTTGAAACTCTCATTTGCCATTATTAATGACTGTGGTATATCTACATTTAAAAATTTACATGAGTGTTGACAGGGCACGGCATGTGTCCAAGGGCTCCAATCTAGCCCCAATGACGGCGAGTCATATATACTGTTAACCACGGGGTATAATGACTGGCGGCATCTGCGCTGGGGGAGTACTTTCTTGCTTGTTGAATGATAGATACAATACCACATACACGTGTCCTGGTGTACATTCTTGATGGATTTTTCTCGGTGTACATTAGTGTCTACGTGCCAGATTAGTGTTACTTGATCGTGCTCGTACATTCTTGCTTGCTTGCTTGCGTGATATGGCCATCCTGCATTTAATGCAATTAGTGATATCTTACATTCGTGACATCAAGTGAATTCTTGCGTGCTTGTACAAAGTGATTTATTGCTAGTTCTATCTAGTCATCTTGTTCACAAATCATGTTCTACCACAATCACTCTCCCTAGCGTTTCATGTATCATTGTTTAATGAGTTTTATTCGCACATGCATATCATGACATTCATCGTGCTTACTAGTTCTAAAATGCTAATCACTTATATCATTGCCCGCACATTGAGATATAAATCCTACTGGGCTAGTTTGCTCATCCCCTACCTTTTACCAATCTAGGTGACTATGAAGTTCAAGAGGAAGATCAAGTCGAGGATGGGAATGCGTCCGAGTGATGAGCATTCTAATTATGAGTCTATCTATAGTTAGTTATTTTGAGTGTTAGAACAATGTAGTAGGAAGTGAGGTATTATGTACTTTCGCTTTTATTGAGTCTTAGTCCTGTAATAGTTTCCATTTTAAATACAATGAGTGAGATTTGAATAAAAGATTAATTGAGTTCAACATTTGGGCCCTATTGTGATGTGGTGTTGATACACATTTAGTGCGTGCTAGCTAGAGGCTTATTTGCCGACTGTTCACGTCTCGGAATATCGACTCGAATTATTCGAACTAATATCCGCTGCGTAATTCTCGGGACGTGACACTAACCTTGCGAATTGTTCTAGTAGTTGCATCTCGCCAAGGACTAGACTTGAGACAAATGCCATTGGCTTCCTACTAAGAGCATCAGCCACGACATTTCCCTTGCCTGGGTGGTATTGGATGTGGAAGTCGAAATCTTTCAAGTATTCTAGCCATCTCCTTTGTCTCATGTTGAGTTCCTTCTGAGAGAATAAATACTTCAGACTTTTATGGTCTGAGTAGACAGTAAATTGCTCGCCATATAGATAGTGTCTCCAAATCTTCAAAGCGAAGACCACGGCAGCCAACTCGAGATCATTACAGGGTAGTGTGACTTCATGTTTCTTCAGTTGTCTTGAAGAATAGGCGATGACCTTCTCTTTTGCATGAGTACACAACCTAGCATGATTCCTGAGGCATCGGTGTAGACACAAAAACCTTCTCCCTCTATTGGCAGAGCGAGAACATGTGCTGAGGTAAGACAGTCCTTGAGGGTTGGAAACTTTTCTCACCTCTTTACTCCAGGAGCATGGATTCTCCTTTCGTGTCAGACACGTGAGAGGAACAACGATCCTTGAGAAGTCCTTGATGAATCGCCTGTAGTAGCCAGCCAGTCCTAGGAAGCTTCTTATCTCGGTGACATTAGTTGGTCTCTCCCAGTTGAGTATAGCTTCGACTTTGGAGGGATCAACAGAGATGGAGTCCTTTGAGATGACATGGCCAAGAAGGATACTTCTTCGAGCCAGAATTCACACTTGCTAAGCTTTGCGTACAGCTTGTTGTCTCGCAAAACTTGTAGTTGTCTTCAGGTGTTCTTCATGCTCTTCCTTGGTCTTGGAGTATATGAGGATGTCGTCGATAAAGATGACCATGAACTGGTCGAGGTATGGCCGATATATGATGTTCATGAGTTTCATAAAGGCTGCAGGAGCATTGGTTAGACCAAAAGGCATAACTACGAATTCATAATGTCCATACCTGCTCCTAAAAGCCGTTTTGAAAACATCGTCATCCTTGATCCTCATTTGGTGATAGCCAGATCGAAGATCGATCTTCGAGAAATATTGCGCTCTAGAAATTTGGTCGAATAGTTCATCGACCCTAGGCAATGGGTATTTGTTCTTGATGGTAAACTGGCTGAGTTGTCGATAGTCGATGCACAGCCTCATCGATCCATCTTTCTTCTTTACAAATAGCACAGGTGCTCCCCATGGGGAAGTACTTGGTCTGATGAACCCCTTGCCTTCAATTCCTTCAGCTCGGCACGTGACATTCGGTATGGTTGATGCGATACCAGTGCGGCTCCAGGAATCAACTCAATGGCGAAGTTGACATCTCGTTCAGGGGGAATCCCTGGCAGGTCTTCGGGGAATACATCTGGGCAGTCCTATACTATATGTAGTCTTCTATCTTGGAACCCTTCTTTTCCACTACTACGGCTTCTAGGAAAGCAAACAACCTTCCTCATCATGTTGTGGGCTTTTATGGCGGAGACTATAGACATCCGTCTCTTATGTCTAATCCCAGATAATGTTAGTTTAGGAAAGTCACTAAAGGTGTCAATTATAGCAAGATGGCCATAGTACAGATAGCACAACGAGTATAGCATAGCACAACGAGTATAGTATAGCACTTTGTTGTCAATGGACAACGAGAGAACATAGCACTTTGATTGTCATTTAGAGAGTGAAGATAGATAGCACTTGAGTGTAATGCCAAACACTCAGATCATTTAACTCCCATGGGCACTAGCACTTTCGGGCGCACATCCCAGGACCAGATCGGGCCCTTTATATATTGCCAAGCATTAGTTATATTGTTTATCTTTAGACAATCAGTCAATGGCCAATATAGAGTACCAAGAAGTAGATGAGAGAACTAGATGAATAGACGAGATAGTAGAGTGAACGTGAATAGATGAGCGAGTAGAGTATAGATGAGAGTTAGTGGACCTTGCACATGAAACGTCGAGTAACGAGCGATAGTAACCGTTGCACAACACGCGCACATGGTGTTAGCAGTCAGGCGGAACTCACGACCTTACCACTGGACATGTTAAGCACAGGTCCAGAGGTCCAGCGTGATTCAAGATGAGAGTGAATTTCTAATAGCTGTTTGGAAAATATTGATCCCTAAAGGGTATCATAGGTGTTAGGGTACAACTAGCTCGTCGACCATGTGGGAATCCATGGACAGAGGAGACTTACGGAGGCCTTGAACAAAGACTTACTAGTCCGACAGAAGGAGTAACCGACAGAGAGTTCATCCAAGTCAAGAGAGAGTGTATATAGAAACAAGTGCTCGAAGTTCTAGAGGACTTATAGAACAGTGGAGCGTCGATATCGGTATTCCCAAACATCGCCAGAAACGATAGACAAGTATAGGGTAATTTAATGACATAAATTACCAGACGTATTATGAAATAGTTTCATGCCAAACTATGCCATAATTGGATGGTTCAAAGTGTGTGTAAGTGTCATGAAATTTTAGATAGAAAAGATCATGTGCATGTATTTTAGTCATACATAAATGTTTAATTTATAACAAGTGTTATTTTCTGTACGTATGACTGTTAAACTAGAGTACAAACACTGTAGATAATCAAGCATTGCTGAGACAGGGGGTTTCTTTCAAAAAGAACCCAGATCGCGACATACCTTGATGAGGGTTGCGATGGGGTCAACTGAGATCGCGACGGGTGCTTGTACGGGTCGCGATAGCTTAGTCTGGTCGGGTAGCAGATCGCGACGACAGGTCCTGTGGCGATCAGATCGCAACAGAGGGTGCTGTCACGACGACCCTTGTGAACGCGGCCTATCGGGCCGTCGCATTCACAGGGTCTGCACCCGGGTCCGATAGGGAAAGGACATTACATTGGATTGTGGGCCAGAACTTACCCTATTTAACACAGGGTGGTTCAGAAAAACACAACTAATTGTATAGTCAATGAAAAATCATGAAACTAGTTGCAAAACGACCTAGACATGTATGGGTACTTACAATAAATAGGAATTGGAAAACAATCAGGGTTTGGACATGTTTTGAACACGGTATTCATGATGAACATGAAACAGTACATAGTTGAGATAAATGATTAAATTTGCAAGATAGGATGAATCAAATTTAGGGTTTTTATGGGCAAAAGATGCCTAACATGCATCAGTTCCTACAGAAAAATCTCATGTTACGGGGTTGAGTATACCAGGAGATCAAGAGTTAAGAAGAGGGTTCGGGGTCATGTCATTTGCGGAACATGAAAAATCAAGAACAACATATATGCTCGTTGGAAAATTATGAAATCAAAGGGCTTTTGTTCCTGATGGACGAGACATCCTACAGAAAAAGTTTCATGGTTTATGCTTGTGAGAATGCCTACCTTTGATCGTTTTCCTCTTCTAGGGTTAAGACTTGAAGAACTCGGGGAAGAACTTCAGAGATCCTTCCTCTCCACAAATTCTCCTCCTCTTGACCTCTCCTCCTGGTCCAGGAACCTCTTGGCACGAGCTAGGGCGGCCATGAGGGTTTAAGATAAGTATTTAAGCTTCTCCCTATTCCCTTTCCTAGTTTAAGCTTAACTCCTATTAATTTCTGAATTTCCTATTTTCCTCTCCCCTTTTTAAGCAAGAGATCTCTTATTTGGGTTGGGAGAGAGGGAATTTCGTGGCCAATCAATTGGGGTAGGTTTAGGAATCCAATCCTAATTCAAACTAGCTATTTAATGCATTAAATATCTCTTTTCTATTTTAGTAATATTTTAGTTATGAATTTTGGTTATTTCTCTATTATTCCCGTTCTTAAAATCTCTATTTTAGCCCACTCATTTCTAATGGGTCAATATAGCAAAGCCCATTACTCCTTTTCTTTTAATGGGTTTATTTAATTCTCTTTTATTTGATTTCCTAGTTGATTTAATACATCTTCCTTTTATTTGATTTTCTAATTAATAACATAAATATTGAAATTATTTTTTCATAAATTTAGGGTTTCTACATAACCCCACTCGCAGAGAGGTCATCATTGACCATGATCTTTTGGAGGAATTGGAGGAGAGTGAACTGATGAGACAAGGATCTTCTGTAGCAACCTGAATTTTTACGAAAAATAAAAATTTAAATAAAGAATTTAAAACCTAGCTAAAGGGATATTTAAATGGAACATTAAATAAAACTTATTAAATGGAAAAGAGTAATGGGCTTTGCTTAATGGATCTTCTAGAATTTATTGGGTCAAAAATATGAATTTGAAAGGGGAGAATAATAAGAAAATACCCTAAATTCGGAGTTTAATTATATCATAATTGGAAAGGGATATTTAATGCATTAAATAAGCAATTAGAGTAGGAGTTGGATTCCTAAACCTACCCCATATGGATTAGCACGAATTTGGATCTCTTCCAAGTCTAAATAGAGATTGAAAGTAAGGAAGGAAGGTGGGAGTAAGGAAATCTCGGAATTAAGAGGAATTTGAGTAGTAGTAGGAATAGAAACTTGTGTTTACATAAATACACCTCTTAAACTCTATTGGGCAACCCTAGCTCGTTTCCAAGAGTTGCTGGACGTGGAGAAGAGGCTAAGGAGGAGAGGATTTCGTGGAGAGAAGAAGAACTTGAAGCTTCTTCCCCGTTCTTCAAGTTCTAGCCCTAGAAGAGGAAATCGAGTCAAGGTAGGCATTCTCACAAGCATAAACCATTAAACTTTTTCTGTAGGTTCTTCCTACCCTCTTGAACGAAACCCCTAAGTTTCATATTTTTCCATCCATCCTATCTTTTGTTCTTAATTTTTGAAGAACTGCAAACATGATAACCCCGAGGTGTCATGTTTAATTCAAATCTCTATGTATACTTGATCCCATGTTACGAAAGTTTTACTGTAGATACTTCATGTTGTTAGGGATCATTTGCCCCTAAAAAGCCTAAATTTCATTGAGCATGTTGCTTGAATTAAATCAGTCTTGCTCTCTATGTCATGTTCTGTGTTACTCGTTGTTGTTCATGCTCAAACCATGTTCAAAACATGTTCTCTCTCGAATCCCTATTTATTGGAAGTACCCTTACATGTCTAGTTTAATTTGCAACAGGTTTCATGATTTTTAGTTCACTATACAATTAGTTATGATTTTTCAAAGCACCCTGTATCATTCGATTTCAAGTTGGCCCGCAATCCAAAGCCTAGTCTGAATCCTGTCAGAGCCAGGTGCAGACAACCAGATTGCGACAGGCCGATATGTCACCTTCTGGGTCTGATTGCGACCATCCACTTGTCGCTTTCTCAAGCCATCGCGACTCCTTCCTTGTCGCTTTCTGAATGCGACAGTACCTACGTCGCGTTCTGGCCGCCTGAACAGACAGCCATGTCGCAACCCGTACAGGACCCTGTTGCGTTCTGCATGGCCCCTGTCGCAATGCTCATTGACCTATGTCGCCTTCTTACCATTATACCCCCAGTAAAAACCCTACTTAAAAATGGTGCTATATTGAATGATTTAAAATACATGTTCACGACTTATTTCTATCTATGAATTCTCTTGCACTTGCACACACTTGAACCATCCATTTATGGCTGAAATATTGCAGAAAATATATCATAATGTGCCTGGTAATTTATTGAAATAAAGTACATTAATTCCCTATTTTAAGGACTTATATTCGTTTCTTACATTGTTTATAATACCGATATCGACGCTCCACTGTCCTAGAATTCCTCAAGAACGTCGAGCACCTGTTTTATATACACACTTTTCTTGGCTTGTGGTGAACTCTCCGTCGGATATTCCTTTCGCCGGACTAGTGAACTCTTGCACAAGGCCTCCGTAAGTCTCCTCTGATCATGGATTCTCACATGGTCGACGAGCCGGTTGTACCCTAATACCTATGATACCCTTTAGGGATCTATATGATCCAAACGGCTATTAGAGATTCACTCTCGTCTTAAATCACGTAGGACCTCTGGACCTGTGCATAACAAGGCCAGTGGTAGGGTCGTGAGTTCCACCTGACTGCCAACACAAGTGCGCGTGTTGTGCAACTGTTACTATCGCCCGATTACTTGACGTTTTACGTGCAATGTCCACTAGCTCTCATCTATACTCTACTCGCTCACCTATTCACGTTCACTCTACTAGCTCATCTATTCATCTAGTGCTCTTATCTATTTCTTAGTACTCTATACTGGCCATTGACTGATTGTCTAAAGATAAACAATATAACCAATGCTTGGCAATATATAAAGGGCCCGATCTGGTCATGGGATGTGCGCCCGAAAGTGCTAGTGCCCATGGGAGTTAAATGATCAGAGTGTTTGGCATTACACTCAAGTGCTATCTATCTCGACTATCTATATGACAATTAAAACACAAACGTGCTATACTCTCTCGATGTCTAGAATGACAAACAAGTGCTATACTCGTCGTGCTATTACTATACTTGTGCTAGTTGTGTTATGGCCATCTTGTTATTCGTGCTATATTCGATACTTGTTCTATTTTGGAAACTATACTTGATCTCGTGCTATTGTGATATCTCTTACTATATTTTGACTCTCTTGTACCTGCTATCTCTAGACACTCTGCTATTAAATGCGTTAATTATTTAAAGCCTGCTTGAGCCTGAGATTTAAGTCCTACTGGGCGTTATCGCTCACCCTACATTATTTGATGTTGTGTTCTCAGGTGAGGCCGAGGATGACACATACACTCACGAGGAAGGGAATGACCAAGAGTGAAGCCAGGAGTACCCTCGAGTCATTATGTTACCTTAGAGTCGTAGTTAGTTATTTCCCTTTTATTGCAATGTAATGGGCCCTATAGAATGGCTCTGATATTAGTGGTTGTAACTAGACATTGGAAAAGTATTAATGAGAAAGAATTGCTTTAGTAATATTCACTGTGCAATGGTTTGATGTCTAGTACTCGCTCTATACCTTTTCTTGCAACTGCCTTCGCACTCCGATATTCCGCGTCGGGGCGTGACATCTTCAAATCAACTCTAAGATAGAAACTTTTGCAGGAGTCTTGTCCAAGTTTTGAAGAATATGATACTCAGTGTCGGCGAACGGCGGAGGTCCACTATCTTCCTCCTCATGTGACGGCCGTGTGAGTGGAAGAACAATGCGGTTTCAAAGGGTGACATTGAGGTTCTCTTGAGACCTAGGGAGAATGAGCTGGACGGTTGGGAACCAAAGATGGTGACTCATAGGTAGAGGAACTGAGAACATACTGAACATCCTGGCGAGCGGGTCTGATGAGCACTAAGGGCCGTTCATCCAGGATGGCATCACCAATGGTGGAGGGATCTTGGGAATCTATTGAGGGACATGGGTACCATTCTTCAAAGCCTTCCACCCGCCAATGTTGTTCTCTTCTCACAACCCGAGGTTCTAGATGTGTCATGGTGTTGACCTTCTCCTGAGACTTAGAGGTGGACAGGTTGTTGTTGTTTTGGTGGTTGGGGGGGGGTTTCTGACTATACCCAGATCCCTTCTCATTAGTCTGGACTTAGCACTGGCTACTTCGACATCATCCCAATTGATTCTACCCTGATCATTCATGTCATACACCTAGTCATAGAAGGTGAAACAATTATGGATCTCATGACTAAGGGCCTATGGCAAGGACAATACTTTGAGGTGTCAGCCCTAGGATGCACACCCTCCTTCTGTGGTGGAAGTTGGATGGCATCACAAGACATGAGCAAAGAAAATGTGCCTAAGGGATTCAGGAGAGCAGGATAGTGGGATCTCTTGGCCCTGGCCTGGTGTAGCCAGGAGGTGGAGGAACAACTAAATAAGGCTTGAAGGAATGTGATGGAATTGATGGGGAGTGGAGGTAGATGTAAAGGTGGAAGGTTTGTTAGGAGGTCTTAATGGTTTACTGTAGGCATTGATGGACTCATTGACGGTCACCCCCTCAGTGGTAGGTGCCGCGGGAGCCTTACGTCCCTTGGGCTTCCCTTTAAAGAATGGCGGGAGGAAGGAGTCCTTGATTTGGGTTTGACCACTCTACTCAGCTCGATTGTAAGGATGTGCGAAGGATGGAAACTCACTGAGCATTAAGGTGGATTTGAGCTAGGGAGTGGTGTTGTTCATGATCATGGTGAAGGCTTGGGACTCCGGAATGGGGAGGTTGGCCCTCGAAGCCATGGCTCTCTAATGGTTGGAAAAGGTGACAAAGTCTTCCTCTGGCCTCATCTTTTCTGCCACCAAATCAGGGAGCGAGGGGACTTGGGTGGCGATGTAAGAAAATGAGAGATGAAGCGCTCGGAGACAATGTCAAAGTTAAGAAGATCGGACGCAGGTAAGAAGTGAACCACCTCAAGGCCTCCCCCTTCTAACGAGTGTTGGAAAAGGTGAATCATCAGGACCCCCATATAGCCACCGATGAGAATCCATCAGAATGTCGGCGAGATGGAATTGAGGGTCAGAGGTCCCGTCATACTTGTGGTATTTGCGGGCTTTGAAACCCAGGGGAAAGTAGGCATTTAGGAGCTTGCAATATTTTTCAAAGGAGTGAGGTTTAGATAGGGACAGAGATTCAGCCAATAGCTTCCTAGCAAAACCCTCCATCTCAGATTTAGAGATGGGTTCGGGTTGAGTGGGGGGTGTGGGTTGGACATAAGGTGGATAAACGGAAGGAGGGGTTGGAATTGGAGTTGGTGCAGGAGGAGTGGTGGAAAGAGTGGGGACAAGGAACCGAGATAGAGTGACAGGCCTCGGAATGGGTTTGGGATGAGAGGCCCTAAAGGGAGAAGGTGAAGAGGTGGAATCTCTCGCCTGAACTGTATGCTTGGAGAGCATAGAAATGATGTCCTCGGGTGAATAGCAAGATAAAAGTTGGGAGAGTTTAGGGTCATCTTGAGCTTCTTGTGCATAAGTGGATTGACCCTCAAACTCACTTTTTCATTACCACTTGAGAGGATGATTGGACTAATTCTTCAGGTTAAATATTAGAATTAACCATTCCGACAAACTCATCATTCAAATTATCATCATATTCAAAAGCCAGATTGTTATACATGTTGATAGAATTCAACCAAGAGTCCATTAGCACACAACCTACTGCTTTTAGGATGATTAGGCCAATTAACTACACTGTTATCAGGAGAAATGAATTTCTACACAATCAATGTTGTCAAACAATGCCCAAAATCTTTTAAGAGTTGCGATTGTGTGTTAACTTAGCTTCCAGAGGCCAATTCTCTCACTTCTCACTCCAGACTGGGTGAATGGGCTAGCTAACTGGGAGGCTGGAGGTCCTTCTGCCCCATACCATAAGGAATCTACGGAATTTGGAGACTTATGGAGTTCTTCTTGAAACCAATCTAATTTACCCGAGAGAGAATCCTTGAGTAAAATATTGTAAATCAAGTAGGTGGTTATCCTAAAATGTGTAGGGTGGCTATAATAGATGAGAAATGTGACCCACCTCATGACTTAGGACCACAGAGGCCAAAGAGTAAGCAAACAAAAGAAAAGAAAAAAAATAGACAAAAATAGCTTTTGGAAAAGTAAACGGCAACACAGGTGACGTCAAGTTTTTCAGAAGCAGGTAGATGACAAGAACGATGGATGTTGAGATGAAGCTGACATCACAGGATGTTGAAGCTAATAGAAACTAAATGGCACAAGATATGGATGTTTACCTGGGTAGATGTCCCAACGATGGACATCTACTTGTTCGTAGTCTGAACCTTCACAAACCGTGATGAGCAATGTCGGTCCCACCATGATTGCCAGAAGAGAGTTGTGGACGTTTCGTTTCGATGATGATATCATCCCCGCCTACGCAGGCTCTCTAGAGGATGTGCACTCGCCGGTTTGCCCCATTCTCCTTCTTTCTCCATGTTGACTTTCAAGTTGACTGAGGAAGAAAAGAATAAAACAAAGAAACTAGTAAGCAAATGAGCAAGATGTGATCGCTAGGGCCTTACTGTGCCCAGGATATGTTCTGATCATGCCAATGACGTGGCCTCATGAGCGGTTGATGGCAGAAACACCGACTTTAACCCCTTCGGCCAGCCAAAAGGAAGAGGCTCCACAATGTTGATGAAGGTGTTCCTGCGACCCAAAAGACTCTATAAGACTCTTATGAATTGTAATAAATGCTCAGAAGTAAGGAAAGTGACCCAAAAGGCGAGCCCCATACCGGTTGCGGGCTTGAGAAGAGGGCTGGCCAAATGCTATGACCACCCTTTTTCCCTTCATTTTTGTTTGGAAAACCCCTTTTAGGTGTGTGTGGGTGTGAACTACGTGCTCGGTGTGTGTGTGAGGAGTGACTAAAGGACAAAGAAGGATAGAGAGGAAAAAGAGGGAGATTATCCTCATTGAAGACTCTTGTGGGTGCTTGGTGGGCTCCTCCAGCTCGTGGTCAAGCCTCCTGGATGCTCTAAATGGTAAGAGATAGAAAGCAAGGAAGTGTGGATGCTCTCAAGGCTCAAAGGACTCTTTTTCTCTCTCTTCTCTCAAAGCACTAAAGCCTTGGGCTCGTCCAGTATCTCCCCCCCCCCCCCCCCCCAAGAAGGGAAAAGAGCTTCATATATAGACAGTGGGGGTGGAGGTTGGGAGCATAGGATGCTCAAGTGTGAGAAAACACACTTGTACAAGTGGTATTCCATGTAGAAAGTGTTAGCAAATGGGGG
Source organism: Colocasia esculenta (assembly GCA_014218235.1). Lineage (NCBI taxonomy): Eukaryota > Viridiplantae > Streptophyta > Magnoliopsida > Alismatales > Araceae > Colocasia > Colocasia esculenta. Next base: position 36,112 of record JACBKR010000903.1, read on the forward strand.
GAGGCCACATAGGACGTTTACTGGGTTAAGAGAGTGCCAAGGTGGCCCATTTACCTGTTGGGAACAGTCCCATGCGTGGCATGGCCGAGCTAGGGGCAAAAGTGGGTGACATACCCGGACAGTTCTGTAGAACAGATAAACCCAGGTTGACGTCAATCGATGCTGCCGTCAACCTCATGTAGACGTCACACTAAGTTGACGTCAACTAAACTTAACGTCAAAGGACTGTGCCGTCAGGATGGGGTAAACAGAAATCGATGTGGACGTCTACATGGGATCCGAGGTGAGTCAACGAGGAGTCAAACAAGTCTTAATGGGCCATGGACCTATGCGGGGATGAGCCAAATCTCCCCTCTACAAATTTCTCACTATATATTTCATGCTTATATATAGTGTGATGTCCATGGGTCTGTCCAATGGGAATTTGATCATGATAATGAAGGCGATCCTCTTTAAACACAGATCCTTTAAATATTCCTGGTCATAGGTTACTCGAAGGACATTGAGATGACCGGACAAACCGGTGTGCCATATACCCGTCCATGTGATTGAGGTAGCTTGTCTCATAGCTACTTGTGTGGAGACACTAGGGATATGGTGCAGGTGCTGATTGGAGAATGAGTTTATTAAATGATCCATTCTCGAAATGTTATATAGTTAATGATACCTAATTGTTAGAGATTGATTCCATAGTCCCAGTTGTGTAACTGGTCCTTAGACTTGAGACACCAAAAATGTCTTGTTTGAGTACTCATTCTTTGATACTAGATTTATAGGTCTGGAAGTTTCAGGTCTAATATACCCAGTCATTGGGAATGGTAGCCAACCTTACGAAGGCAATTGTGTGTCAACATAGGATCATCCACTCTTCGTATCGTGAGAGGAATATCCCATATTTATTACATAGGAAAATCCTTGGGTAGGGTCAATCAGATTAGAGAGAAAGAGTTCTTCGGGAGGATTCGATAAGAGTTTGACTTTACTGGATTTCGTATAGGCCTGACAACACCATGGCTAATATACGGTCTCTGAGATATTGGATGTATGCAGGACTATAGGTACACGGTAACTGTGGGAAGAAAGGTCTAATAGATTTGGGAAGAAAGGTCTAAGTATGGTTTTGACAGGTGTAAGCCACTAGGAACACCCATGAGCTCAAGCATTAAGTTAGATGGTGATCCTCTTGGTAAAAAGGTAGATCAAAATATCTATAGAGGATGATAGGATCACTACTCTATCTTACTGCTAGCAGACCAGATATAATGTTCAGTATTTGTTCATGTGCAAGATTCCAGCTGATCAAAAGAATCTCATGTTCATACTGTTAAAAGAATTTTTAGATATCTTATAAATACAGTAAATTAGGACTATGGTATCCAAGATGTTTTGAATTCATGTTAATTGGATATAGTGATGCTGACTACGTTGGATGCAAAATAGATAGGAAAAGCACCAGTGGCACTTGTCAAATTCTTGCCGGATGCTTGATATCTGGTCTTCCATGAAGCAGAACTCAGTAGCTTTGTCAACCACAGAAGCTAAATACATTGCAGCAGGGAGTTGCTGTACTCAACTCTTGTGGATCAAACACCAATTGGAAGACTATGGTCATTAGCTCCAAGAAATTCCTATGCTGTGTGACAATACAAGCGCAATAAATTTGACCAAGAATCCTATCCAGCACTCAAGAACCAAGCATATTGAGGTTAGACATCACTTCATTAGGGATCATGTAAGTAATAACAATATTTCACTTGAATTTATTTCTACAGAAAATCAACTTGCTGATATTTTTACAAAACCTCTTCCTAAGGATAGATTCACATTTATTAGAAGAGAGATAGGTATGTGTAATCCTAATTAATTTACCAAAGTAAAATGACATTTGAATTGTATGATAAGATACTACTGTTTGAACTGTCTGTGAAACCATCCTGAAAATTCAAAGTCCCAGACATTCGACTTATGTAGGAACAATGCATTCGAATCATGTTAAAATCTTACATTCGACTGATGCAGTCGAATACATAATTCGACTTATTGTAAAATTTTTGAAAAGACGCTTTCGTTAAATGAATTCTTTTTTGTTAATAGTCAAATCACTTGATCCCGACCGTTCATCCTAAAATCTCGGGCCAGTTATCTTTTCCCTCTTTATATATGAAAACCACTTTTCTTTTAGAAAGCACCCTTTTGAAATCTGTCTTCGACTCTCTTGTCCTCTTCTGCCTCTTCGCGCCCTTACTGTTCTCTGGCGAAGGACATTCGAAGAACCCTGAAATCTCCATCCTCCTCGAAGAAAGGTAGGATCTTGGAACTCTCTCAACATTTCTATCTCTCCTTTGATAGTTCCCTGAGTCATTTCCGTTTCCATATTCTAGATGGCTTTGTCTAGGGTTCCAGATACTATTCAGTTGACCACTGATCAACTGCAGCGTCTTGCTAAGATTCCTATCTGTCCAGGGAAGGCTATAGACTTTTCTCATTTGAGTGGCAACTTGTCTTGGGTAGAAGAAACCCTCAATGCCATGGGTTGGACCAAGCTATGTCAGATTTCCGAGCCCTCTGTAGAAAACGCCATTAGAGCCTTCTATGCATCTCTGCAAGTATCTTCTAGAAACTCAGTGTTGGGTATGTCAAAGGAACCAAGATTACCATATCAGAAGAATTATTGGTTGAGATTTTGGATTGTCCAAGTTCTGGACCCAAACTCAGTGAGTTCGTTCGCCTTGAAAAGCAAAAATTGGGGATTATAGGCAATTTGGCCACTATCAGTGAAGGGGCTTTTAGTGAATGAGTTATCAGCAGAAAAGAGACTGATCCACTCAGTTATTACAAATATTGTGACCCCTAGAGCAGGAACTCACTCCGCCATAACTTCTAGGGATGGAAATCTTCTGTTTTGGGCTGTTCAGAAGCATAAAGTAAATTTGCCTGCAGTTATTTTTGAGAAGATGATAGCTTCAAAGGATGTGCAGGAATCCCTTCCTTATGGATCTCTGCTGACTCTGATTTTCAAGAGATTCTCAATAGATCTATATGGAGAAATTTGTATTGGACTCAAAGAGAAAATTGGTATCTTCACCCTAAGAAGAAGTCACTATTCCTTGGTTAGTAAAAAGTAAAATTTATGGTTCAAGGATTCTGTACCAGAATGTGATCATGAGAGCTTTCCTGATAAGCCTCCCATTCATTATCCTCTCATGAAGATGTTCCAGCGGCAGAAAATAGAGAACCAGAAGTCCAAGTTAGATATGAAGTCCCAGTTCAGACCCAAGAGCAATTAGATCAAGTTCTTGTTTCCTCCTAACTTCCTGAAACAGATGCTCATGAGGAAACTATTAATGAAGTACTAAGAGATATAAGAGGAAAAGGAATAGCAGCTGATGATATTCCTGTTTTTACCCCCATGGAACATGAATTTGAGGAAAGGGAACATCAATCCTTTCCATCTCAGTTTGAGACCCGGCCAAGGTCTTAGGGGGAGAGCAGTAACTTCTCAAACATTTTGGATTTATTAAGAAATCAACAAGAGACTCTTTCTGTCCTTCAGATACAAATTGAATTTCTTGATGTCAAGTTTGATAGTCTCTCTGATGAGGTCAAGCAAATGAAAGATTACTACTGCAGTTGGTGTGCCAACAGGGCACTTTTAGGCCATCAGGGCCTTCTTCCTCTCAGCAGCAAGGAAAACATGCTCCAGTTCAAGAGCAGCAACAAGTTGATGTTCAAGAGACTCTAGTGCCAGAACCTGAAGAGCCAGTCCTTGAGCAAACATCAGTGGAAGCAAAAGAGCTAGACTCACAAGCAGAACAGCAGCAGCAGCTTGAGCAGCAACCTGAGCAGAACCAGGAGCCAAAATCTCAGGTACAAGGGCATAATGTGCTAGTACCTGATCAGCACATAGAACTTGAGCAACAGGTTGAGCAGCAAAAATTCGAGGAACAGTCTCCAGAGCAGCAGAAGGAATTGGAGCAAGAGTCACAATTAGCAATGGTGGTGTTTCAACCACAAATTGAGCAACAGCAAAAGCCTGCAGTGGAAAAGCAATCAGCAGGAGTGGCAGCAGCAGTAGAGGAGTCCAAGCAAGAACTCAATCCTAGATGAAGCCTAAGGCCAAGAGATCCCTTGAATCCTCTCATGAACTCCAAACGTTCAAGAAGAAAGTGAAGTGCAGACTGGTCAAGAATGGTGACCCTGTCTTTCCTCATCCTTCTCTAGGCCAACTCCTCTACACCAGCTCCATTTGTTAAGCCTCCTCCAGACCCCAAAAGCCCACTCCAGTTCCAACTCAATCCACTGCACCCACAACACCAACTCCTGAGAATCCTTCACATTCCACTTCTCCGGATCCTCCTCCACTTGCAACCATTCCATGGATCCATTCTACCAGGACATAAAATTCTCCTTCTACCCTATGAAATACCAATTCAAACCTCTAAATGAAATCACTCTAAATCTTTCCACTCAACCACTCAATTCTTTTCTTCTCTTCCCACTGCCTCTAAAATTGATTCCAAGAAAACCCTTCTTCATCTAGCTGAAATACTTCCAAGTATACAGATTTTAGCCTCTAGTGGACCCAAATTATGTGGCAAACCTTCCTTACTCCTTCCACCATTTTGGTATGCTTTCATCCACCACTCTGAGCATTGCATGAATCTGTTCAGAGAATATCTCTCTATTCGAGCATTCCTTGAAATTCATGAGATCAGGGTTCACCTTTAAACATTGGCTTCCTACTCTGCTCAGAACTACACAAATTCCAGTAGAAGACCTTCAGTTCATCTCTCAGAAAAGTCATTGCTTAACTCTCAAAGAGTTCATTGACCTCTATCGAGATGAAGCAGCCAGATATCAAACAACCCAATCTAAAAAATCAATTTTTGACAGTTCAGCATCACTTGAATCTAAGGTTTCATGAGCTGTTTGGACTTCATCTCAGGAAACTCAGGACAAGTACACCAAAATGAAAACTTTCAACTTTGAGATTCAAATTAGGTTTGCATGATGTTTCTAAAGGACAATGGGGAAAATCTTTTAAGAGGCCAAAGGAAATGTTCCTTCCATGGCTGTGGCTTTACCTTCTGGCTTGCATCCTCCCCTCATAGGAGCAGTTTTCTAGAGAAAAGATTTTGCAGAGGCAGTCTTCAATAGATATATTTGCATTGCCACCAAATTCAAAATCAAGTATAAGTTGAAACTGTCCTTTCAGTAATTTGTCTTTCTGCAATTATCCAAGCACCTGTTGGGTTTTCATTCTAAACATTTATAACAACATGTTTTCTGATGATGAATAACTTCAATTGAGGTTTGATACACTTGACACATGACAAAGAACCCAATGCAATAGTTGGTTGTTTGTGTATTCAAAATACTTAACTTAATGTGTTCATCATGTAGCTACAAATGCACAAAGTCAAGCTCTCAAAGCAAGTGAAAAAGATCACAAAAAGCAAAAGACAAGGTCACCTATCGACAGACACAAAAGACTGTCGACAGATCTCACAGGTGTGATCTGCCTGAAGACCCATAGTTCAGGAAGTCTTCATTGTCGACAGATGGGAAGTCGACTGTCGACAGATGTCACAGTCCACAACATCCAGACTTCTATCGTTTGCACAAAAGAGGACATCTGTCGACAGATGGTCTTCGACTGTCGACAGATCTCACAGAGCTGAAGATCCATACTTCTGTTTGTTGCAAACTTACTATCGCCTGTCGACAGATGGCTAAGACCTGTCGACAGACGGAGTATAATTCAAACTACGGAAAGTTTCTAAGTTATCCTAGGAGGTGTTTCCAACTCTCACATTTCTCCATGTGAGAACTCCTATATTTAAACACCTCTTTGGAGGAAATTTCGAACACAAGCAGCCACAACCAAAAACCCTAGAGCTACTCCAAGTTTCACAAGAGTTGCTGCTGCCCTGCTTCAGACTACTACACAGAGCCCTAAAGATCCGTCGATCCAGCAGTTCCTGAAGGAAGAACGTCGAGGATTCAACCTTCTCCATCGACTCAAGCCTTCAAGTCGAAGATTGAACTTCCTCCAGGCATTATCAGAAGAGTTCTTCACCAGGATTTATTCTCTCACTCAGAACTCTCTCTATTTCGTATTTCTACCATCGTGTGTGTGTTGTGGCGATTCAAGCGATCCTTGTGCTTGAGATTACGTGTGTGTGTTGTTCTAATCGTGGGTGCACATCAGAAAACACGTGTGTGTGAGTTGTAGTCACCGAACTCGCTCATAAGCAGTTTTTCTCTACGTGTGGTGTGTGCCGTGGACATGGGATACACGATTCATGTACTCCGAACCACGTAAATCTTCTGTCTTGTGGTTTGAACAATTTTCACATTAGATGCTTGATAGGCACGTTGCATTCACACACTAGATAGATTGCTAACTCACCTACACATCGTCAACACATCTAAGTCTCACGTTGTTTCTACAGAAAATTCAAAAGACTTTGTTGTGATTGAAAAAGGGTGTTTTCAAACTTTTATTGGTAGTAATCTATTCAACCCCCCTTCTAGATTACCATATTGGGATTCTGCAAACCTTTCAATTGGTATCAGAGCCGAGTTTCTCCGATTTACTGTCTTGTTTGTTTGATCTTACGGTCAGGAGATTCACGGTTAAATGGAATCTAGCAAGGGATTCATGCCCGGGTCACTCAGTGACTAGACCACCATTTTTTGATGGAACTAATTATCCCTATTTGAAAAATCGCATGCAGGTGTTCTTGAGAGCACAGAACTACAAATTGTGGAAAATTGTCCTCAAGGGTGAGTATACCCTTCCTGAAGACGAGAGTACCTAGACCAAGGATCAAATCGCAAAGGGGACACTCAACTGGAGCCCCTCAATATGATGCAATGCGCGGTCCATCCCAACGAGTACTCGAGAGTTTCCACGTGCACATCGGCAAAGGAGATGTGGAACAAACTCGAGCTCATTTATGAAGGTACGTCTGAGGTAAGGGAGAACAAAAGCAAGCATGTTGGTTTCAGAATATGAGATGTTTAAAATGAATTCCACTGAAACCATCTCTGACATGTTTGCAAGATTCATGTTAATAATTAATGGTTTGAAATGCCTGAAAAAGGAATACTCGGAGAGTGACTTGGTGAGGAAGATTCTTCGGTCTCTTCCATCCTCATGGAACACCAAAGCCACTGTCATTGAGGATTCCAAAGACCTTTCAAAAATGAAATTGGATGAACTCATTGGCTTACTGGACTTATGAAATAAACATGAAAAGAAAGGAAACTGAAGAAAATCCTAGGAAGCCACTTGCCTTGAAGGCTTCCAGGAAAAATTCCTCAGCTTCAAAAAGAAGTCATTCAGGAAAGTAATGAGTCTGAATCGTCTAGTGAGAGTGAGAATGACGAAATGGCCATGCTCACTAGACAATTCAAAAAATTCCTGAAATACAAAGGAGAGGTTCAGGTAACTCTAAACCTTTCCAAAAGAAAGAATTTTTTAATAAATCTGATGCTAACAAAAAATCTGAGATTGTGTGTTATGAGTGCAAAAAGCAAGGGCACATGAGAGGAGAGTGCTCTGAGCTCAAGAAAAAGCTGAAGAAAGACAAGTTCACCTTCAAGAAAGCCAAGGCAATGTTGGCCACTTGGAGTGATGAAGACGAGGATGATAACAGCCAAGATACCTTGGAGATGAGGAAGTCCACTGTCTCATGGCGAGAAGTGAAGACTCAAATAAGGTAAACTCTTCCTTGAAAACTATTCAATTGATGAATGGGAAGAGGCGTATACTGTGTTATTTGAAAAATTCTGTAAACTAAAATCTGAAAACAAGGCACTCAAAAAGAAAGCTAACCATCTTGCCAACAACACACAAAATGATGAGCAAGTTGCATCATTGATGAAAGACATTGAAATGATGAAAATGATGATGAGGAAGCTCACCATGAGGAGATGGATAATTTGAAACTGAAATTCCAAGAGGTTCAAAAAGAAAAAGTTGATTTAATGAACTCCTTTGAAACTCTTCAAGGTGAGCATGAGAAACTGAAAGAAAGATTGGAAAAGACTGAAGAAAATCTAAAAGGAAAATCTGAAGATTTGTCAAGGTTTGTTAAAGGGAAACAAAACCTTGATGCAATCTTGGGGTCAAACGTCTTTGTTCCAAAACATGGGCTTGGGTTTCAACCAGTTAAACAAAAGAAAATTGGTCAGAATTTGATAACATCTTTGTTGAAACAAGCCCAAGTACAAGTAAGAGTACCCCCTCAAAGAACACAAAAATAAGGCTAAGGGAATGCAACCCCAAACCAAGGCAATGAAGTCTAATGCGGGTAAAGGTTCAAGATCTGATTGACAGCCCCAAGGAGAGCTGTCGACAGGTCAGGAAAACCAGCCCGAAAGAAAAATTGACAAGGCAACAGAAAGGTAAGATGCCCATGCATGCTCCAAAGAACATCAAGCCACTGTTGTAAACAAACCATCTTCATGCAAAATCTGTAACAAGATAGGCACATTGAAAAACAATGCTGGAATAACCCAAATAACAAAAATTCAAACAAGTTTGGATTCCAAAGCATTTACTGTTTGGCATGAATGATACCTTGGCACCCAAAGTGATTTGGGTACCAAAACCTCTTGTCTAATCCACATGTGCAGGAATGCCTAGCAGCCCACAATCAAAACAAATGGTACTTGGATAGCGGCTGCTCGAGGCACATGACGGGGGACAAAGGAAAATTCTGTATGCTCGTGGAAAGGACGGAGGTCAGGTTATATTCGGAGGTAACAACAAAGGCCAGATCATCGGCTCAGGTAAGGTCGGTAAGTTTGCCTCTAACTCAATAGATAATGTGCTACTTGTTGATGGCCTTCATCACAATTTGCTCAGCATAAGTCAATTGTGTGATAAGGGTCACAAAATTATCTTTGAATCAGATTCATGTCAAATACTTGATAAGGAAACAGGAAGTCTAAAGTTTTCTGGAAAAAGGATAAATAACATCTACATGGTTGACTTAGATGATCCAGAAAATAATGATTTGTGTCTTGTAGCAAACAAACAGGACGAGCTTACATTGTGGCATCGTAGGCTCGGTCATGCTAGCTATAATGTATTGCACAAGATCATGAGGCTTAAATTGGTGAGTGGTCTTCCTGAAATTTCCTTTAACAAGAATGAGAAATTTTGTGATGCATGTGCACAGGGAAACAAAACCGGAAAACCATCAACAAGGCACGGAGTACTTCTAAAGCTATGAACTGTTGCACATGGACCTATTTGGACCTACGAGAACACTTAGTCTCAATGGCAAGCGTTATGGCTTTGTCATTGTAGATGACTTCTTTAGATTCACTTGGGTAAAATTCCTGGCTCACAAGAATGAAGCTCTAAGTGTTTTTGAAGAATTCTTCAACAAAATTGAGCATGGAAATGTCAATAAAATTTGCTCTATCCGCACTGATCACGGGGGAGAATTTGACAATAATTCCTTCTCCGAATTTTGCAGGAACCAAGGCATAGAACACATGTTTTCCTCCCCAAGAATTCCAGAGCAAAATGGGGTCGTGGAGAGGAGGAATAGAACCTTGGTGGAGATGGCTTATATGCTTCTGGTCGAGAATCAATTTGCGAGAACCTTTTGGGCAGAAGCGGTAAACACGTCCTGCTATATCCTTAACCGAGCCATGGTAAGACCCGTATTCAAGAAAACTCCTTATGAACTTCTGAAAGGTAGGAAACCCACTATTGGGTACTTTAAAGTTTTTGGTTCGAAGGTGTTCATACATAACAATGATAAAATTATTTGGACAAGTTTGAAGCCAAAAGCGATCAAGGTATTTTTCTTGGATACTTAGAACACTCTAGAGCCTATAGGTGTTCAATCTGAAATCTAGAACCGTGGAAGAAACTCCACATGTTGATTTGATGAAACTCAACTCAAGCCTAACATTTCAAATGCTTACAGGTTTGATGAATCTGAAGGAACAACGTTTGGGGAACTTCAAAGTAAAGGAAAAGAAAAGTCTCAAGCTGGTTCAAAAACTAAGAGTGGATTTCTTCACAGGTATGATGATGAAGAAGATATTCTTCCGTTCAACAATTCAGAAGATGTACTTGACAATGTTCCACAAGAGGAAGAACAACAACTTGAACCACATCAAGCACTTCCTCCTCCAGAACAACCTCCTCAAATGCAAGATCTTCCAGGGCCTTCAACAGTCATGAATGTGGTTATTCAAAAGGTCATCCTCTTGAGAATGTAATAGGAGAGTTAAATGAGTCGGTTCAAACTAGATCGAAGGTTAATCAAATAGTTGAACAGACCATTTAGCTCTTGTCTCTCAAGTGGAACCCAAGAATGTTGAAGAAGCCTTAAAAGAAGATTCATGAATTGATGCTATGCATGAGGAGCTTGGGCAAATCCAAAGAAATAATGTATGGAGTTTAGTTCCTAAAACCCCTGAAATGTCTGTCATAGGTACAAGGTGGGTCTTTAGAAACAAACTCAATGAAGAGGGTAAAGTGGTGAGGAACAAGGCTAGATTGTTGCAAAAGGATATAATCAGGAATTTGGTGTAGACTTTGAAGAATCTTTTGCACCTGTAGCTAGGCTAGAAGCAGTTAGAATTTCGTTAGCATATGCATGCTCAAACAAATTTAAATTGTATCAAATGGATGTCAAAACTGCTTTCTTGAATGGCTACATAAAAGAGGAAGTCTATGCCTCTCAACCACCGAGCTTTGAAGATCATGAGAACCTAACCATGTATATAAATTGCACAAGGCTCTTTATGGTTTGAAACAGGCACCCCGAGCTTGGTACGACAGATTAAGTACATTTCTGGTAAGCAAAAACTACTCAAGAGGTAAAGTAGACCAAACTCTCTTTACAAAGAAAGTTCGCACACACATCATTGTTGTTCAAGTTTATGTGGACGACATTATTTTCGGATCTACTAACCCTTCACTGTGTCAGGAATTTTCCAAACACATGCACAGTGAATTTGACATGAGTCTAATGGGGGAGCTTCAATTCTTTCTTGGTTTGCAGGTCAAGCAAATGGAGGATGGCTTCTTCATAACCAAGAAAAGTATGTCAAAGAGCTACTAAAAAGGTTTCAATTTGAACAATCAAAGCCTGCCTCAACACCCATTAGCACAAGTATAAAACTTGAAAAAGATGAGAAAGGTAAACCGGTAGATGCCAAACAATTCTGAGGTATGATTGGCTCTCTCCTCTATCTTACTGCAAGTAGACCAGATATTCAGTTCAGTGTTTGCCTCTGTGCTAGATACCAATCTAGTCCAAAGGAAAGCCACTTAATTGCAGTTAAGAGAATTTTCAGATATCTATCAGGTACGTTTGATTTGGGTCTTTGGTATCCAGCAGGTAGTAGCTTTGACTTGGTTTCATATTCTGATGCTGACTATGCTGGATGTAAAATTGATACGAAAAGCACTAGTGGCTATTGCCAAATCCTTGGCAGTTGCATGGTTTCGTGGGCATCCAAGAAGCAACACTCGGTTGCACTCTCCACTGCAGAGGCAGAATATGTTGCTGCAGGGAGTTGTGCGGCACAAGTGTTGTGGATAAAAAGTCAATTGTGTGACTATAACATTGATATTGGATGCACACCTATCCTATGTAACAACACCAGTGCAATCAACTTATCAAAGAATCCCATTCAACACTCTAGGACAAAACACAGAGAAATCCGTCACCATTTCTTGAGAGATAAGGTAGCCAACAAAACCTTAGAAATCAGTTTCATACCCACAGAAAAACAATTGGCTGACATCTTTACCAAACCTCTAGCTGAAGATAGATTCATCACTTTGAGAAGAGAATTGGGCTTGTGTAAATTGCAGTGAAACTTATCCATATACTGAGCATATGTCTCTTGTGTGCACCAACTATGAGGTATATTAAATAGTGTTTGTGGAAGAACAAGTAAAGCTTGTTTGGAAACTCTCATTAGAGGAAAGATCCTCTGCCACGTATCCATAGTTGACATGCATGTAAGGGGTATGTACTTTACATAGGGATGAGTTTCTTTACAATTTGTCCGTTCTCTACTTCAGTGAAACATTGAAAATCTTAACAATCTGTCTTCCTAAAAGCTTGTGTGCTCACATGGTTGGTCTAGTTGTAATATTGTAATAGTGTGCACACACTATAGGGGAGCTAGTTTAGGTTAGATGTCCTTCATGAGAGGAGAATCACTCATTCCATGTGCATCTTCAATTCCCTCACTTGTCATGATCATCTCACTTTTCATTCTAACCTTAAACCAGTTTTGCACAGGCATCTGTCGACAGCTCCCACTCCATCTGTCGACAGATCAGGCCTCACAGAACTCTAATTCTTCTGTCTGTGCAATCTGTCGACAGACGACACCTCATCTGTCGACAGATCTCACAGGTTCTGCTCTGCCTGAACTGGCCTATCTTTTGTCTGTGTGATCTGTCGAC